>JASAMW010001282.1:0-43593 GCA_030247985.1 Epsilonema sp. ZAB3_2
TTCTTCGGGCGGTGTGGCAGGCGCTTGCTGGCGCGCCCTCATTGCAAGTTCGATTTCTGGCATGTCCCTCCTTCGTGTTTTTAGACGCACTCTGCTCAAAAAACTTGGTCGAGCCGCAAACCGTATGGAGCTTCTGGTAAATGGAACGGAGTTTGTGCAACCCGACCTAGACGATCGGAAAACACTGGAGGAGCTGAACCTGCAAGATCCCACGCTAATCGTGGTGAAGCTACCGAACACGGGAGTCAGTTCGCCTGACACGTCCAGCGAATCTACGCCTGATAGGTGAGGGAGAAGAAGATTTGATGCGACATCATCTTTCCGGGTTTATGGATGAGTTGCGGTAACGCGAGTGGGTTGGTCGATAGTGACCCCGCGCTATTTACTGAAAGTTTGGATCGGTCTGCGGTGTCGTCGACGTCATTTGTTGTCAATTCTTCTTCTCGCTTCTTTTCCGCTCCCAGATGATTGAACAAGGTCGAAAACCCCGTAGGCACCGATCCAAACTTTCACAAAATGCCGCGGGGTCGCGCTATCGATCAACCCAATCACGTTACCGCAACTCGTCCGTAGAAAGGTGGATGGAGGAAGTGCGGAATGCGGATAACCTTGTAAGGTTGATGTTTCGGATTGAGAGAATCGTTAGTTAACCAGTGAATTTGATGTTTCAGATCGCCTCAAACCGAGCGGACGAGCGAAAGCGAAATGGAGCGTCTCCTGCCCTCTACGATTCTGTCGGCCAATCGCGAATTTATGCTATTCCTGGTCGAAGTAGCAGATCTGGGCTGTAGACTGAACGAGCCCACGTTGAGAGATACGGCGAGGGATTTGCTCAGTTGCACGCCAGGTAGGGTTCTATGTGGGGTAAATCCGGACACGGGGCAAACCCGGATACCTCAGCTTTTCTGAGCTTGCCACTTCAGCAAATAATGAACATGGTAGCTCTTTTGAAAGAGGAGAGTTGAAGGAATCGATTGGTAGAATACTTGTATCGATCGGTCTTATGGTTGCTGAGATATTCTAGGTGTCGGGGTTTACCTCCGTGTCCGGGTTTACCCCAAAATACCCTACATAAATACACGTGGGTAGTGCGAGGTAATGTAGACATCTGTTCATTGGGGAAAAGTTGCACTGAAGTAAGCAAGCTAATGTTTCAAAAATGCTGTAAGTAGGGGTGCGTGGTAGGTCTTGGTAATGGATTCGTGTTTTTGAAATTCAAGTAACCGAGCTAATGTTTCAAAGAATCTATAAGTAGGGGTGCGTTATGGGAATTGGCAATGTATCCGAAGCGTTTAGGTAACTAAAATAAGCTAAAATGTTTCAGCTATGAGTAGGGGTGCGTTGTAGGAATTTGTAATGATGCTGGACCGTTGCAAATTGAAGTAACCGAGCTAATGTTTCAAATAATCTATAAGTAGGGGTGCGTTGTAGGAATTGGTAATCGTTCCACTTCCTGAACGGCATATATAAATTTCATAACGATCAATTTGCTGACCAGGCTATGAACCAGTTGTGCTAAGAATTGTGGGTGCTCATGAGCTGATCGCCCTGTGTGACACTTTTTCAGTGCAATTTTATTTATCCGTAAAGAGGAAAGGAAAATGCACTCGCTGTAATGCAGAGGGGACCACCCACCCGTAACTTCTAGCGCATCTGTTCCACACTGTCCCATTTTTCCCCCACAGCACCCTAAAATCCAGAAGGAAAATTGACCACAAATGTGCCAGGGGTTCGAACCCGGGACCTCTCGCGTTCCAGGCGAGCGCCCTACCCATTCAACTACGCCCCTAGATGAGATCAGTCGCCCAATTGCCCCTTTTCTTGTTATCCGGAAGGAAAATTGACCACAGATGTGCAGCAGGGAATCGAACCCCGGACCTTTCGCTATCCAGGCGAGCGCCCTAACCACTAAACTATGCAGCCGGATGACCCCAATCGCACAATTTGCCCCTTTTCTTGTATATGTTGCAGCCTGTCTCAGTATGGAGCAGCAGCTGATGGAGGCTTCACGATCTCGTCGCGTGGATCCGAGCGGCTTGTCGATGCTGGAGTCCTGGTTCTTCAGTCAGTCGCCCAGCTTCGTCCTCTACTGTCTCCAGTTAACTCACTCCCTACTCCTGCCGGCCAAGTGCCATCTGCCACTGGTGCAGGAGTTTCAGGTAGGGTGGGGGTACCGTATTTTTGGGTGTATATCCCCCCTAAGTATATCCCCCCAGTGTATAACCCCCCATTGGCAAAACATAAATTTTGCCCAGTGTATATCCCCCCCTGGTGTATAACCCCCCATGTACTGGAAGGTACCTAAGGTACCTATGTAAGCTGGTCATAAATTAGCTATAGCTACTCCTACACCATGCTACCATGCCTAGAAGCTTAGCTCAGCATGTCTTATACTAGAATAACCCTGTTTTAACCACGATTATGCCCTAAAACACGTACTTTTGACCTCAAATACATGCCTCTACACACCTCTCAGAAACAAAAATTTTGTCCCGTGTATATCCCCCCCCCCCCCCCCCTCCCCCAGTGTATATCCCCCCTGAGTATATCCCCCCAGTGTATAACCCCCCATCAGACCTCTCGATTTTTGTATAGCCCCATGGGGCTATACATACACCCAAAAATACGGTAATTTGGGTTGTGGGGAATATTGTTTGGGGATAATGTGGGCCTGAAGAATTGGGGTACGGGGATAATTTGGGTCAGGGGGTAGGAGATAGGGTAATTTGGGTTTCGTTCTCTACTGTCTCCAGTTAACCCACTCCCTACTTCTGCCGGCCAAGTGTCATCTGCCACTGGTGCAGGAGTTTCAGGTATGGAGGAGGGGTAATTTGAGTCGTGGGAAATAGTGCTTGGGGATAATTTTGGTCCGTAGGGGATAGCGTTTGGGGATAATGTGGGCCTGGGGAATGGTATCATATGGGGTAATTTGGGTCTAGGGAAGAGGAGACTATAGTCGAACAAGAAATTTCATGAACCATTGCAATTTTTTCTCAGCCAATAAAAGACGTAGAGCACAACGGTCAAACTTCTACGGCTAACTTTAGCTCGCCTTTCCAATAAAAAAACCGTTTGTCTCCAGCTGCTCTGTGTGTCGAGATCTCGCCAAATTTCTTCAGTACTGAAATCGCCAAATTGGGCGTGGACCATTGGGCAATTCTAAACCTCGCAAATGTCCGAAAAATCAAAATGGCAGAAATAAGCATACATGATGAAGACGATGAAAATGCGCATCGGGCGTACAGGGTCGTGGGGTGTCGTGGTTTGCGTGGTTTAGCGTCTGCCAAATGGTGACACGATTTCAGTGCTGAAGAAAATCGGCGAGATCTCGACCTGAGAGCAGCTGGAGACAAACGGTTTTTTTTATTGGAACGGCGAGCTAAAGTTAGCCGTGGAAGTTTTGACCGCTGTGCTCTACGTCTTTTATTGGCTGAGAAAAAATTTCAATGGTTCGTGAAATTTCTTGTTCTACTATAGGTATAATTTGGGCTCAGGGAAATAGGGGAGCGTGGGGGTAATTTGGACCTGAGGAATAGGGCGCGGAACTGGGGGTAATTTGGACCTGAAAAATAGGGAAACGGGCGTAATTTTTGCCGGCTATTCTAGTTATTGACCAGTTGCACTAAGAATCTTGGGTGGTAGCCAGCTGATCCCTATCTATTTCACTGTTTCAGTGCATTTTTGATTGATAAAATGGCAAAAAATGCACTGAAAAATCAGTACAAGCTCAGCTTTCAGTCACCCAGAAAGCGTTAGCGCAACTGGTCAATATCTGTCTGTTTTTCCGTCTGATTTCAGGCCAACTTTTTCCTGAGCGGTGGTCTGCGGCTATGCTTGGCGATGCTTTCGCAGAACAATTTCCTGCATCAGGCGGACAGCGAAACGAGGCAGAAGGCGTATCGATGGCTCCTGCGTATGCTCAAGTACCATCTGCATCTGACGGGACGCTGGCAACAGGTAGGTGGTATGAAGCAGTTGCGTTGTCGCGATGGGGTTGGTCGGTCGATAGCGACTCCGCGGTATTTAGTGAAAGTTTTGGATCGGTACCTGCGGGGTCGTCGACGTCATTTGTTGTCAATTCTTCTTTTCACTCGCTCCTTTGACGCTTCCAGATGATTGAACAAGGTCGACGACCCCGCAGACACCGATCCAAACTTTCACTAAATGCGGCGGGGTCGCCATCTACCAACCCAATCGCCTTACTCATGTATATGGTGGATAGATAGGGCCCTATCACTCACTCACTCATAACTCACTCAATTTTGAAGCTACAGCATCCATCCAGGGCTCTTTTGAAAGCTTATGGCCTCGAGAATGCCAAAAAGGCTTGCGATTTTTGATCTGATCAGCCAATCACCAATAATCGATTGATAATCAATATTTTAGTAGTAAAAGCGCGCAGATTCACTCATAACTCACTCAATTTTGAAGCTACGGAATTCATCCAGGGCTCTTTTGAGAGCTTATGGTCTCGAGAACGCCAAAAAGGCCTGCGATTTTACTAAATGCAGCAGAAACCAAACGACGCAGGTTTCCAAGCCAGCGTTTGCAAATGGTCACGCCCGAAAGTGCACACGAGACTAAAAAGCGAGATGCGCTAAAGGGTCGCCAGATCTGCAAAAGGGTTGCCACATGCGCCATTTTCGCCTGATGCTGTGCAAAATGGTTGCCAGATGCGCAACATGGTTGTCAGATCTATGCGGAAAAAGGGTTGCCAGATCTGCCATTGGGTTGCCAACTTTGCGATAGGGTTGCCAGATATGCAACTTTTTGCCAACTACCCAAAATGGTTGCCAGATGCATAATAAGCTGACAGATCACGATCTACAACAGGGTTGCCAGATTTGCAAAAGGGTTGCCAAATTTGCAAAGGGGTTGCCAGATCTGAAAAAAATTACTGCGAAGCTGTATTAACGGGCCACTGTCCAAATAATAGCTGTAAAGCTGAGGTCACTGTCTGATTTTATCCTACGGGGAATGGTCAAATGTTTCAAAGGATATTGGCCTATTTATCAAACGACATGAGTTATGTTTATCGGTTGTGTTTTCCAGAAAAAGCTGAGAGCGAACAATATGTGTAGGTAAATTGTTTTCGCAGTAGATGCGAAGCACAGCGGGTAAATCTGCTAATGTTTCAATGCGTTAATTTATTTAGCAATACTGGGAAAGCTTTTCAGTTAGACTTCCTCATGTCCTTTAAACCTAAATAAAATAATAGCTGGAAAGCTACAATAGGTTTTTGCAATTGTTGACTGTCTGATATTTCCCTATTCTACTTTTTCAGAATTTTATCCAAGCGCTGGTAAAATCTGCTAATGTTTCAAAACGTCCATTTATCTATCAGCATTGGGGAAGGTTTCATTCTTTCCGTAGCGGATTCCTTCAAATCCAAATAATAGCTGCAAATCTCTAAAGGTGTCCGAAATTTTCAGTAGCGCGCTACACACGTGGTGAGGTAACTCACGGTGAATTCACGGTGAGTTTGAACTTCGAGTTTTATTTTTCGAGAGCATCCTCACTTGCTCCCACGCGCAAAATTTTTCTCACGTGTTCACACGTGGTGAGCTTTAAACTCACGGTGAATTCAACGGCATCCCTTTATGCTTCATCACATACTTACGGGGAATTCCCCGTGAGTTTACTCACCACGTGTGTAGCGCGCTACTGTCTGATTGTTTCCTAGTATGTTTCTTTTTTTTCAGAATTTTATCAACGCCAAGTTCGAGCTGCTCCCGAGCGACAGCGAGGAAGCGTTAACGCTGCGTCGGCGCTGGGAGATTCTAGAGGCCATCCTATCGGTGATCCCGGGCGCTCAGGACGCGTTCCTGAAGAATATCTGCGGCATGGTGCAGCGACAGCTGAACGCGTTGAGCGCGGACGTTGTCGCTCGCCACCAGGGGGCGCTGGCGTCGAAACCGGAAACGGCCCACGCGGAGGCGCTAATGCGACTGGCCTGGGCGGCGGGTTCGGGTCTCGCCCGGCTCCTGCTGCCCGGCACCGGAGCGGACGATATTCACGCGGCATACGAGGAGGTGAGGAAGGAAGTTGGGTGAAACGTCAACAGACGTGGGCCTGGGGGTGAGGGGGGGTATGTTGAACGCACCCCCACCCCTACCTCTCCATACCCCCACCCGTACCCCCAGGAAATATGAAAAGCAACATACCCCCGCGTACCCCCAGAAAAAAAACAGCACTACGTATCCCCACTGCGTAACCCCAAACTTGAAATCAGCAGTTTGTCTGCCAGGACACGTACCCCCACCCTTTTTTCCTCTGGCTTACATCCATGCTCAGACTTTTTACATACTCCACAAAGTGCATGCATTGTCAAGAATTGTTGTTTGTAGTTGCACAACGTAGTGAATAGTTTTATATAATGGTTTATCCCTATCATTCTAGACAAGTTGCTAAAGTATTCAACAGTGGAAATTCAATTCGAACACATACTTACACACCACTCTTATCAACCCACCACTGCATTTTGTATAAATATTACAAGGTGCACACTACTATTTATTTTTTTGCTAGGTACACTACGTTGTAGAGTGCTTCTTTGGAAATGTACCTTGGACACCTTTTTTATGGTCCAGCAGCCGTTTTCCAAACATATTGAGACTTCCGCATTACGTGGCTGACCAGTTTAAAATTTAACCCCTCCTGTATGCTGAGATATGGCTGTTGGTAGGCCCAATTTGCCCCTCACGTGCCCGCCACTTTTTTCAAAAGTTCTTAACATCATTCTGCTCCATTTTTTTCGCTGATTTCGGTTTGGGGCATGCCCCTTCGATATTTTGATAAATACACCACCAAAATTGACGAAAATGATCAAATTAGCCAAAATTACCCCTTTTTGGGCTGTATCATGGTGTATTCATCAAAATATCGGAGGGGCATGCCCCAAATCGAAATCTGTGAAGAAAATAGAGTAGAATGATGGTAAGAACTTTTGAAAAAAGTGGCGGGCACGTGAGGGGCAAATTGGGCCTACCAACAGCCATATCTCAGCAATGCATACAGGAGGGGTTAAATTTTTAACTGGTCAGCAACGTAATGCGGAAGTCTCAATATGTTTGGAAAACGGCTGCTGGACCATAAAAAAGGTGTCCAAGGTACATTTCCAAAGAAGCACTCTACAACGTAGTGTACCTAGCAAAAAAATAAATAGTAAAAACTGTTGCACTGTGTGCACAAAATAGTGCTCATTTTTTTGGGGATAGATATAGACTTTGTGGGGTTATGTAGCACACCATTTACAGTTGGGGGTACGTAAATATGCTGGGGGTACGTGAGGTTTTTTTCTTGGGGGTACGTAAAAAATCTGGGGGTACGTGGCCAAAAAAAATTTTTTGGGTGGGGGTACGCAACACCCCCCCACTTTTGACCTCCTGCATACCCCCACTGACAGACCCCCACCCTCAAAACCGTGCCCACGTCTGCGTCAAGGTTACGAGTTGACCAAAAAAAGGTCGACGCTACGACGGGCTTTTTTGGGGGGATTTTGTGACGATTTTTCGCGTATTTTGCGAAAGAAAAAGACTCAGGACAAGTTTGGATGAAAGGAATTTTTTGCAAAAGTTACTAAAACTAGACTAAACTAACTAAAACTAAACAAAGGAAGATGGAACCTCAAATTCGCAAGTTCACTAGCCAAAATTCGCGTTTTCTTGATGAAACGTCAACGTTTTGAGGTGACTTGGTTCGGCTTGGAAAATTGACGTTTCAACTGGATTGTTTGAGCGGGAGAATGCGTTTCACATTCCTACGATTGACGATATGCCTCTTGGGACCGGTGTAACCTCCTTTTTTGGGTGTCACTCGGTTGCTTTGAGGTACTAGATTTTTTGAAGGCCATTATCTCAATGGGCCGTGAATGATGGATTTCTCATGAAACATAATATATTCGTAAGTTACCCGGAAAAATAGAGATTTCTCTGTTCTATTCATACTTGATTCATCTTTCTTTGTCCTTTAGTTTGTACTTGGTTTTCTTCGGAGCAATTCTACCCCGGCGAACTCGAAAATTTGATGTATCACGCTAAGAATGAGAGTAAATGGACGGGTTTATTTGATATTGTGATTTATTGTTATTCGTTCGTAAACTAACCCTTTGGACTAGGAGGATGGCTTACGAATGACATGTGCAATTTTCGAATTTTTGTTGGTGCTTTTCGCTGGGAAAGCGCTACTAAGGAGGGAGGAATATGGAACGATAAGTAGCATTTGTAAGGGCCTACTCGCTGGGAATCGAACCTTCGCCGTCGATCACTCAGGCGACTTTGCCACTGAGCCATCCGGTCATAACGTTGATTCATAGGGTACTGTGGGGTAAACTGGGCCACCTACGCAAATGATGCACTAAACAGTTCGTTTGAAAGAGGAGAGTTCAAGGACTCGATTGATATCCTAATTTGTCGCGATCGGTCCATTGATTGCTGAGATATGCAGCCTTGAAACTTTGGTGGCCGGATTTTCCTATGGCCGGGTTTACCCCACAGCACCCTATGTCTCCGTCAATAGTAAATAGTGTTCTTTTCTGCAGGCCGCAGCAGTGTCACCCCATCTGGAGACGTTATGTTGCGAAGCTTTGGATTGTATGGCTCTCTGCGTTGCCACCTTACCGTGGTGCGTGGAGTCCAATTTGACTCAAGAAGATCACTGGCGTCTGTTTTTCATCGATATTCTACTATCTCAGAGCGGGTAAGGGCGAGAAAAGTGTTATTTATTCTTGGTATTGATGTTTCTCTCGAAAATTTGAGGTGAACGAACACTAAGAGTTTGTAGAAAAAAATCAAGAATGTATAAGCATTCTGGGGTAATTTGGGCCGGAGGTTGGTAAATTCAGCCAGGGGCTGGTAAATTTAGCCGGGGGCTGGTAATTTCACTAATTCGGGCTAGAGGCTGGTAAATTCAGCCCGGGGCTTTTAACACATACCCCGAGAAGGCGTCATTGTTGACAACACGAAACAGATTTGTTCTCCGTTTGTTGTCCGTTTATATATGGGTTGTCCGTTTGTTGGTTCGTTGTCGGTTTGTTGTCCGTTTTGTTGTCGGTTGTTGTTCGTTCGTCAACAAACCGAAAACACCCATATATAAACGGGCAACAAACCGACAACAAAACGGACAACAAATCTGTTTCGTGTCCTCGGGGTATGTGTTAATTTGTGGTAAATTGAGCCAGGGGCTGGTAATTTCTGATAAATTCAGCCAGGGCTAGTAAATTGCACTTTTTCTCAATATTTCACAATTACTTCCAACTGGACGTAGGCAGTCGGAATGAACCCGAATTACCATCCCATCTGGCCCCGGATTATCCCGCGCTACCCTGGCAGACTTACTTAATTTTTTAGAAGAGTACGACAGCACGGACGGAGTGTGTTTCTGGTACTGTTGAAACATACGTCCACCTTGTCTCGAAACAGCCTCTGCACCTTCATCAAGCTTCAGTTCGGCTTTCTACCCGAGTTGGACGACAAAGAGCAGCTATGCGCGGAGTATTTCTCTCTGCTTTGCGGGTATGTATGGAATGTACACGAATTCATGTAGGGTAGGGTAGTATGGGCTAAACTCAGCGATGGGGAAATATCGGCCACGTAAGTTTCTGGTCTGCATATCTCAGCAACCATTGGACCGATTGAGACGAATATTATGTCAATCGATTCCTTGAACTCTCCTCTTTCAAATGAGCTATTTGGTTCATCATTTGCTGAAACAGTAAGTTCAAACGAGTTTAGGTGGCCGGGTTTTTACCCCACAGTACCCTATTTATTATCCCTATGCATAGCCCCATTGATTCTCTCAGGTTTTCATTGGTATTGGATTGTGTTATGTATTCTTGATCGTATTTTCTTTTTCTCAGGCTACTGGAGTATTGTCATCGGGAGCGCATTATTTTTCCGCCAGCGGATGTGCAGACGAAACTGGAAACAGAACTGAAGTGGCTGATGCGAGCAAAGGCGAGCAAATTGTCACAGTCTCATGTTCTTATCCAATCTTAGCACGTCCGCAACCGGCAATTCCACATATTTGCTGTCAACAAACCCAACAAAAGTTGGGCGACTTGTTGGCAACAATGACGCCAAGAGTATATTATTGGGCTTAGGGGAAGAATGGAGCACAGTGTAAACGAAAGAAACAATCAAATACTGGCTCATATTCGACTACGAAACCCATTCTATAGTCTGGCCAATAGCAGTTGGCACTTGGACTCAAGGCGCGTTGCGTACAATAGATTTACAAATGCGGCTTTCTGTCCACGCTTCGTGTACTCCTATTTAGCAGAAGTACATGCAAACTACGCAACTCGCCTTGAGTCCAAGTGCCAACTGCTATTGGCCAGACTATAATAGATCAATAATATGCGTGATTGATCGCCTCCTTCGTTTACACTGTGTGCTCCATTCTTCCCCTAAGCCCAATTATATATTTTTGATGGCGCCTTTTTGCGGTGATTTTATGACTGATTTTTCTTTAGGACTATACCAGTAAACACTTGGAAAGTTTTCCGCGTGACGCGCTGCTAGAGGGGCATTTACGGGTGGCGAAGGAGCTGATAAATTTTCTGGACCCGGCGAAAAAGCAGCGTTTCGGCTTCAGTGCACAAACGACGGCTGGTGGTCAATCGTGCTTTATCAAGGTAAGACGGTTTCAAGATGATAAGGATAACTTTTGTCCGATTTTGTTTGACTGAGGCGGTTGCGCAGTTGGTAGCTCGGTCCCCGTGGTTCGAATCCCACCGCAGCCCACCTCGAAAATTTGAGAGAAAGGTACTTATGCGATGAAATGAAGTTTGCGGTAAATTCGACATTAGTGCGCAAATTCACGGTGAGTGTGAACATCGAGTTTTGTACTGCGCGTAGAGCTTCATCACGTACTAACGAGGAATTCCCGGGAGTTTACTCACCACGTGTGTGGCGCACTATTGATATACAAATAGTTGAGCGAGGAAATCGTTTGCCTTCAAGCCTGGTTACCTAAAGCACGTGAAACATCATTTTTACCGGTTTAGGATTTGCTGGACGAATTCCTCTTTCCCTCCTCTCGCGTGTACGTGGAACAACAGCAGCAGCAATTACTGGCCGGCAATATTCAGCGATCCAGTACTATGGCTGCAGATATCTCCGTCTCAGCCACCACGTCGCAATCTGCAACGGGAGAAATACCCGGCATGACGCGGTAAGTGTTAAACTTCAAAAATAAACGTAGGGCACTATGCGGTAAACCCGGCAGGGTTGTTTTTGTTGGTGGGTAGGGTAAGCCTGGCCACCCACGTAGAAAGAACGACATCCACAACTAAGTGGCCGGATTTAGCCCGCAATACCCTGTGCAATTGATTTCCGACATTTGCCCATGCTGGTTGCCGGTTTAACACCTACCGCTCCAAGCCGTAATTCTTGTCAACAAGTCGCCCAGTTGTTGTCCGAGTTGACGAATATATGGATCTTGTCGGCTTGTTGACAACCAGCAAACCGAAAATAAGCTATGTATTCGTCGTCAACAAACCGACAACAGTTGACGAGCGACTTGTTGACAACAATGACGTCTTGGCGCGGTATGTGTTTACGTTACCCCTTGTCAAAATTGCCCCGCCTTTCCCTTTCTTGTCCTTTGCATTTTCTGGCTTGTTTTGTATTGTTGTAGGTCAGCAACGACAATATACGCGCCAAATCGTTACGTGCCAGTCTGTAGCAGCTCTCGTAGTATGACGGCGGCATTGGAGTTATTGGTAGCCCTATGCCGGGGTTGCGTGGGCAATTTGGAATTGGTGTCACGGATGCTATCAGAAATGTTTTACAATGGTATGTACGGTACCATGGGGTAAAGTCGGCCACAGAGAATTTCGGCCACCTGAGGTTCAAGGCAATATTTCTCGGCAACTCTGCAATCGATCGTGACATATAGGATATCAATCGATTCCTTGAACTCTCCTCTTTAAAATGAGCCCTTTCCTTCATCATTCGCTGAAACAACAAGTTCAAAGGAGCCTAGGTGGCCGGATTTACCCCATGGCCGACTTTACCCCATGGTACCCTTTGTATTATGTATGTTGGAGCGCTTTTTGAGTTGTCATTTTGTCAAGAAGTCTGCTTATAGGGGAAGAATGGAGCACGTAGTGTAGAAGAAGTGGTTCGTCCCTGGTGGTAGATTCGCCCCAATTTGAGTTTTCAAATACAATACCATGCCAAAGGATAACTTTTTCGTTTACGCTCCACTCTTCCCATCAAGTAGATTGAGAGGTTTTAATTTTATGTTGAAACACACACACAAAGTCGGGATTCCATTTGACGCTGACTTGTTTCATTTATGCATTCGTTGAAACATTAGCCCAGTTTTATTCGGGAGTACTACGTGTAAATTTCCCAGAGCAGGCTAAGTTCCATAGCGAACTCAATTTTATTTTGCCAGACCATGAAAGCTGTCATATTTTCTTTATTGTTTGGGGAAAGAGTCCACTTGGTGGAAGTGAAAGATTGTTCTTGGGATGCTGGCTCGTTTCTTTATGCTTTCTCGGAACGTTAGATAGATCCTTTCACATATGAAACATTACCTTTCATTCCTTTCACATATGAAACATTACCTTTCATCATACATAAAGCTTTTGTATTTTTTTATTTTTTTAAAATGGAGTCTCTGATATGAAACATTGCCTTGTCACCACAAGGCTTTTGTATTTTTTTTATTTTTTTTTGTAAGGAGAGCCCCATGCAATATATTGTTTGTTTGAATGCTGGCTCGTTTCTTTATGCTTTCTTTGAAACATTAGCCCATATTACCTCTTTTCTTTTCAGCCAGTTCTACTGCTGTGGGCGACTGGGAGTATTCGCCTCAAGTTGCTCTGCGAGGTCCCAGCAATTTCGTGGGATTGAAGAATGCGGGCGCCACCTGCTACATGAACTCGGTGTTTCAGCAGGTGAGATAAGGGACAGTTCATAAATTGCGTAATTATTTATCAGGGGGTGGGGGTAAATTTCCTGTCTATGGCGGAATGGGTTTTCTGATATTGAGAAAGTACGCGAATTGCTGGATCTACAGTATAAACCTGCCGTGTGCGAAAATACGTCCACCCAAGTTCCATTGCTGCCTTTCTCAGCAACCAGTGGACCGATTGAGCGAGCTATTATTTCAATCGACTCCTTGAACTCTCCTCTTTACCCTGAGCTATTTGGTTCATTATTATATGCTGGAACAGCAAGTTCAATGGAGCTTAGATGAGCGGGTTTACTCCACAGTACCCTGTATGCTGTATATTTCTTGTTTTTTTTTGCAGCTTTTCATGATCGAGTCCATTCGAAAGGAGCTACTCAACGCAGACCCGGAAGGCGTGGAACCTGAGGACAGCGACGCGGAAGAAAGCACCAGCGTAAGTGGCAGAGTGGTAGTAGGCGGCGCCACTGCTGGCTGGGTTCGATTCCCGCCTAGACCCTGGCCTTTCATTTACATCAAATCGGTTCTACACGTTTTGCATGGTTGATTGATCCCATAAGAATACAACCCGCCGATATTTTATTTCCAGTTCTTATTACAAGTTTTTGTATCGCTAAGTAATGCTTGGGTGAACCGGTAAGTATGATGTTTCACGGTTTTTGTATAGATAACTGTCCTGGGCAAAGCTGCGAACGTGACGTCGGTTGACGCAAATTCGGGTAGCGCAGACGCGGACGCATCGAGGAAAGACTACAATCGCTCCATTTTCCGCTGCGTTCAGCTCATGTTCGCGCATTTGACAGGGTCACAGCTGCAGTTTTACGTGCCGAAAAAGTTCTGGAAACTTTTCAAGTAAGAGCAGCCCCTCGCATATAATTTACCCCCACTGCCCTATGTTTCCCTGTAATTTACCCCACGGTACCCCCCTGATGTTCCCCTATATTCTGCAGGTTGGTTGGGTAACGAGGCAGGGTTTACCGACCTGGGGATAACGTGGGGTAAATTCCCCCGTAATTTAGTTTTTCCTGTAATTTACCCCCACTGTACCTTATTTTTCCCTGTAATTTACCCCACGATACCCCACATGTTCCCCCATATTTTCTGCAGGTTCGGTAACGAGCCGATCAACTTGCGAGAGCAACAGGACGCGTTGGAGTTCTTCAATGCGGTGGTGGACGCGATTGACGAGGCGCTTAAGGCGCTCAGTCTGCCCCAGGTGTGCGCCCGCGTGTTCGGCGGCAAGTTCGCGGATCAGATCATTTGCAAGGAGTGTCCTCACAGGTACCTACATACAAGCGAATAAGTGCGCTACACGCGTGATGAGTATACTCACGGAGAATTCACGGTGAATTTGAATTTCGAGTTTTTGTTTTGCGTGTAGATGCTCACTTGCTCTAAAGCGCGAATTTTTCTCGCAGAGTGGCACACGTGTGTTTCAAACTCCCGGTGAATTCACGCCTGTTTTGTTTAGAATTCAGAAAGAAGCTGCGTTTACGTCCATTTCGGTGGACGTGAAAAATCACAGCTCCCTTCACGATTCGTTGCAAGAATACGTAAAGGGAGACTTGTTGGAATGCGACAACGCCTACCTCTGCGAAATATGCAACAAAAAGGTGAGTGTCATATTCTTCCCTCTTTATTTGTTTATGCTGCCCAAAATTTTTTAGAAAGAGCAATGATAGATTATAGTGTCTCCTACTTTTTATCCTGAGGATACGAAACTATGGACCTCCTCTGAGCTCTTTCAATTTCTATATGAATTCTTGGTACTGATAAGTATGTTTTGCGTGCGTTATCAGTGATCAAGAGTGCATAAATTGTCTTCAGGTTGTGGCGCTGAAGCGCATGTGCATAAAGACGCTACCGCGTATCTTGGCGATTCAGCTGAAACGCTTCGATTTCGACTGGGAGCGGGATCAGGCGGTGAAGTTTAACGACTATTTCGAATTTCCCCGTCAGTTGGATATGAAACCTTACACTGTGAAGGGACTAGCGGAACAAGAAGGTATGGTCCATCCTCGAAGAAGGAAAGGACAGCAATCTTTGCATGATTTTTGCGAACTAATTGCAATTACTGAGACGTACTGTTGGATAAAGCCGGCCGTGTGAAAATCCGGCCACATAAGTTAGTATTAGGACTGCATAACTCAGCGAGCAATGGACCGATTGAGACGAATCTAGGATACTAATCGATTCCTGGAACTTCCCTCTTTCAAATGAGCTATTTGATTCATCAATTTGCTGAAACGATAAGTTCAAAGGAACTTAGGTGGCCGGGTTTACCCCGTAGTACCCTATTTCCAGGCGAACTGCTCTCGGAGAGCGAATCAGAGCAGCCAGAGCCCTCGTCCTCGTCTGCTGCTACAGCAGCGCCCTCTAGCGGCGCTGATGAGTCGACTCGCTACCGCATTCGAGGCGTCATCGTGCATTCTGGTCAGGCGAACGGCGGTCACTACTACTCGTACATTCGATGCAGAGCAGTGGGAGATCAGGAAGGTAAATATCGTTAAATCCATTAAATTATTATACTCGCCACTTACGCAATCTTGTAGGCAGTCGAAACGTCAAACTCACGAGTTCACCCAGGCGGTTTTTGAAACACAGTAACGAAAAAATTCGTCGTCTCTGTCTGGGTGAACTCGTGGCGTTGCGGTTTCGCCTGGTCTTGAAACTGAAGATTAGTTTATGATTTTATCCACGGTCTGCCACTGGGCACTGATATGCTCAAGCGTTCCCAGCGCAGCAGTTTCGTAAATTTTTATTTTTTATGGTCACTCGATCGCCTCGGTATTGTGGGCTGTATTTATACCAGAATACTTATGGTGGCTTTGAAACATTACAGTATAGATCAGCTGTAACTATCACAACGCTGATTTTATCTCGCCAACGAAGACATCCTGAAAGAATCTGTCGACAACCCCACGGCTAATTTTCAGCGGGATTTCCAAATCAAAAAGTCGTTTGCTTCTATCTGCTTTCAGTCTCGAGATATCGCCAAATTCCTTCACTACTGAAAACGTGTCACCATTTGGCAGACGCTAAACCACGCAAACCACGACACCCCACGACCCTGTACGCCCGATGCCCATTTTTATTGTTTTCATCACGTATGCATATTTCTACCACTTTTGATTTTTCGGGCGTTTGCGAGTTTTAGAATTGCCTAATGGTCCACGCCCAATTTGGCGATTTTAGTACTGAAGGAATTTGGCGATATCTCGCCACTGAGAGCAGATAGACGCAAGCGGTTTTTTTTATTGGAAATCCCGCTGAAAATTAGCCGTGGGGTTGTCGACAGATTCTTTCAGGATGTCTTCGTTGGCGAGATAAAATTAGCGTTGTGATAGTTACAGCTGATCTGTACTGTAGGCCAATTCCTTGTGCAGTCATACGCTAGAAAAATTGATACGGATAATACATACATACCGACCGACTTTTTTAGTTGAGCATGGCAGGGCAAGAAATTTTTTTACGTGTAATCAAAGTTCATTTTTCTTTACGAGGTCTAAGCTATGGGCCCTTTCTTTCCGTATCTATTGTATGTTTATCGTGTTGAAAAGTGCTGATATGATTATCACTAGTTTTTTGTTTTAAGATGGCGGCAAATGGTTTCGCTTCGACGACACGGACGTAAAAGAAGATGCGGACATGGAATCAGATGAGGTACACAACGACGTCGTAGCTCAGGGGTAGTGGGCGGGGGCGCTGCTGCCCGAGTTCGATTCCTGCCAAAGACGGATTTTTCTTTTTTGTAGGAGTTTCGCGGTCAATGCTTCGGTGGTGAAATTCCGAAGGAACCGATTGATACGAAGAGTCTGTTCGATATTTATGGAAAAGGGTAAGCCTGTTTTTTGGTACAATTTTATCGGCAGATTAGCATACCTAAGTGCCGTTATTCTACCATCATTCATTATTATGGTTGGTGTGTTTGCGATGAATTTGTTCAGCCCCAACCAGTTGACACGCTGTCGTTGCTGACGCCTAGCTACCAAAATGTCAACTTTTATAGATTCTTGATATTTTTGGTTCCAAGATTTAATAACGAAACGAGAGTGTGACACTAGTTTTGTTTTGTGTTATTGCAGGCGCTTATCCGGACGAAAACAGCAGAAGCGATGGTGGAACGCGTATATTTTGTTCTATGAGAAGGTGGAATCAACTGATGAAGAGCTGAGTAAACAACTGGAACAGATGACGATGAGTAAGCTGCGTTTTGTTTCGTTGCGTCTGGATAAACTTGGTAGTTTTATGTTTCACGCGATCAAAAGACGATTTGAAGTAGGCTAAATATTTCGGTGGTTTTTAGTTTTACCCAGATTGAACACGTTGCTTCTGGATGAACTTAGGAGTCTTATGGGAGTAAACTTTGTAGTCTGGCCAGAAAGAGTTTGCCATGGGACTCAAGTCGTCCTGCGTGGTTTACATGTAGGCTACTTCTGCTAAATAGGAGTACCTACTCGAAGCATGGACAGAAAAACGCATTTGTGAATCTATTTCACGCAACGCGCCTTCATTGGCATGCAAACTTATGCTGGCCAGACTATTGATAGTACGTAGCGAACATGGTGCTGACGCAAATTATTGATTTTTTCCCAGGTTCTCGTCTACGCCAAATGCCCTCCAGTTTGGAAGCGGTTGTGCGCCGAAAGAACATGAAGTTTCTGCACGACCGAAACCAATACACGCCCGAATACTTCACGTTCGTACGTCATCTATGCTTCGCCAATGCGTCTTTGGTGCAGCAGAATATGCAAAGACTCGGAGGAACCGCGGTGAGATTCGAACCCGCCGCGCGCTACTTAGCCACTCGGCCACGGGAGCGGGGTGGAAATATGGGTAAATGTGACGGTTTTATAGGAGGAGGAAGCGAAATCGTTGGCGTTGCTCAGCTTGCAGCTGTTTACACGCTTTCTGTTCACCACCGGGTTTCACGCCAAGAGGAATTTGAGGTAAGAAAATTCAAAATATTACTTTGCCCCCTGGAAGAATGGTCAGTGAATTCGCCGTGAGTTGAAACCCACCACGTGTGAACACGTGACAAAAATTTCGCGCTTGGTATGGTAGCAACAAGTGAGAATGCTCTGCAGGCAAAATAAAAGCTCGAAGTTCAACTCACCGTGAATTTACCGTGAGTTTAGCGCACTGCACTACTCGTTTTGCTATTTTTATTCTGTAGAACTGCAGTGCAGGAATGGCTGGAGGTGTTCAAAGTGTACTTCACGGCGGTTCCCGACTGTCGACTGTGGTTCGCGAATTACGTCCTTTGTGAACAGCCTTCTCGTTTGGCGGACTACTTCGACTCGCCTTCTGCTGACGTAATTTATGGCGAGCCTTATTTTATACTTCTCTGTTCATATGTGAACCGACTCCTGTATTATGTGAAGCGGACTTGAATGAAGCGCAATTTCTGCGTTAATTTCCATAATATTGTACGGCCAGATTCACGTAGGTGCAAAGGGATGTGTTGATTTTTTATTTACAATTTCTTCACTTTTGTGAATCGGGCTTGATGCATGACGCAATGATGTTTGTGTTTGAATTTCTTCAACTGAGTTGTCTCTGTTTTGAGATATTACAGGAAGAAAACATCTTATGGCTGAGCGCTATGCATCTTACAGTATTAGAAAAGTGCAAAGTTGGATTTCTTTTTATGGTGATGTGAATTGAGTATGAATATTTTCCAGGTTCGCACGATGTTCCAACGCATTCTGGTGTTTCTGGCTCATTATTCGCACAGGGACGTGCTTCTAGTCAAGGATACATCAAGTATAAAGCTATTGTTGTCATTTCCGTGCAGGGTAAGCTGGGGGAAAATATGGAACGTAAAAAAACTAGGGTTCCACTTCAGTCACATCCTATTCCAAAAAGAGCTGATTTTGCCCACCTTCTTTTTCGATCGTTTTCTCCCACGCTACCATGTTTGTCTTGTCTGTGAACAGAGATAGGAAAAAGTAGGGTACTGTGGGGTAAGTCCGGCGATAGGACAAATTCGCCAACCTTAGTATAATATTGAAGGCCGTTCTCTCTGCCGGGTGGGTCATTTTCGCCGCAATAATAACGGCCGGGTTTGCCCCATAATACCATATGTGCTGTGGGATAAGCATTTATTGCTTTGGATTTTGGGGTGTCGTGTAAATTCAGGTGTTCCAGTGCAAGAAAGGAATGTAAATCTGTCGGATTACGTCGTGTGGCAAGTTTGGCGTAACGCGGTCAGCAGTCTCAGCAGTATGGGCAAGAATTCGACTCAGATCTTTGGATTCTTCTCGTTCTACGCCGCCAATTTCGGACCGGAAGAGGTACGTAATTATTATTGATTTTTGCTGCAGGGTAACTGGTTTGTTCGGGGTAAATTCGGACACAAGAGAAAGAGGAATGGTGTGTGTATACGTATTTGTCGGTGTTTTGCCCTGAGGGTTGTCTGATTACAGTCTGGCTAGCGAGAGTTCGCTATAGGATTCACTCAAGTCGTCCTGCGTAGTTTGCATAACTGAAGCACGGACAGAAATTCGCATTTGTGAATCTATTTTACGCGGACGCGACTTGAACTCCTGAGCGAACTCTTTTTGTGCACAATAGCCCAGCTTTTCATATGCGTCGTTGATGTGTTTTTTTGGGGTCAACCCGTGAACTTGATATTTCATTTTTTTTCTCTGATTGCAGCGCGCCCAACTGCTCTGCATATCCCGTCTGGTGTTGGGTGGAGTTGTGCCAGAGTTATTCTGTATTTTTTGGGTCAAGCCGTGAACTTGATGTTTCACCCTCTTTCCTATTTGTTTACACTCTCCCCAACCCAACTAAACCCCCAACTTCAATATTTTTAGGTCAACCCGTGGACTTGATGTTTCACCTTTTCCCTTTTACACCCTCCCCAGTCCAACTTACTACTGAACCCAACTTTTCATATTTTTTGGGTCAACCCGTGAACTTGATGTTTCATTTTTTTCTCTGATTTCCAGCGCGCCCAGCTGCTCCGCATCCCCCGGCTGGTGTTGGAGATGGCGGAGTTGTGCAGGGACGAGGGCGTGGATGGAGAGGGTCAAGTGCGGCACATCACCGTGGACCTGAGCAAGTGCTTCCTCACTGTCTTCCACCTCAGTAGATCCTGCGACGTCTCTGCTCAGTGCGCCAGAGTCGATCCGAAAGTACGTGGGGTACTGTGATCGGGGGGTAGGGTACTGTGGGGTAAAGGCGGGGGTTTGGTGCTGTGGGGTAAATCTGGAGGTACTACTTAGTTTTTTGCTAGGTACACTACGTTGTAGAGTGCTTCTTTGGAAATGTACCTTGGACACCTTTTTTATGGTCCAGCAGCCGTTTTCCAAACATATTGCGCCTTCCGCATTACGTTGCTGACCAGTTCAAAATTTAACCCCTCCTGGATGCTGAGATATGGCTGTTGGTAGGCCCAAATTGCCCCTCACGTGCCCGCAACTTTTTTCAAAAGTTCTTACCATCATTCTACTCCATTTTCTTCACAGATTTCGAATTGGGGCATGCCCCTTTCATATTCTTGATAAATACACCACCAAAATTGACGAAAATGATCAAATTAGCCAAAATTACCCTTTTTGGGCTATATCATGGTGTATTCATCAAAATATCGGAGGGGCATGCCCCAAATCGAAATCTGTGAAGAAAATGGAGTAGAATGATGGTAAGAACTCTTGAAAAAAGTGGCGGGCACGTGAGGGGCAATTTGGGCCTACCAGCAGCTATATCTCAGCATACAGGAGGGGTTAAATCTTAAACTGGTCAGCAACGTAATGCGGAAGTCTCAATATGTTTGGAAAACGGCTGCTGGACCATAAAAAAGGTGTCCAAGGTACATTTCCAAAGAAGCACTCTACAACGTAGTGTACCTAGCAAAAAAATAAATAGTAGGGTACGGTGGGGTAAATCCGGAGGAGGGTAGTGTGGGTAAATCCGGAGGTGGGGTAGTGTGGGGTAAATCCGGGGGTTTGGTGCTGTGGGGTAAATCCGGAGGTAGGGTACGGTGGGGTAAATCTGGAGGGTAGGGTTCAGTGGGGGAAATCCGGAGCCGGAGGTGGGGTACTGTGGGGTAAATCAAGTGCTTCCTCACCGTCTTTTACCTCAGCAGATCCTGCGATGTCTCCGCGCAGTGCGCGAGAGTCAACCCGGAGGTAGGGTAGTGTGGGGTAAATCTGGAGCAGTAGGGTATTGTGGGGTAAATTTGGTGTTTTATGGTAGTGTGGGGGTAAATCCGGTAGGTGAAGTATTGTGGGGTAAATCAGGAGCGGGAGGTGGGTGCTGTGGGGTACCGTATTTACCTGTGCATAGCCCCCCCCCCCCTATGCATAGCCCCCCCCCCCCCCCTATGCATAGCCCCATATTGGCAAAACATAAAAAATGCCCTATGCATAGCCCCCCCCCCCCTTATGCATAGCCCCATATGTACTGTAGGGTACCTGAACCTACCTACATAAGCTGGTCATAACCTACACATAGGCACTCCCACACCAAGCTAAGATGCCTATAAGCCTGCTTGGGCGTGTATTGTACTAGAATAACCCTGGTTTGACCTCAATTATGCCCTAAATCACGTGCTTTTGGCCTAAAAAATATGCCTCTGCGCACCTCTCAAAAACAAAAAATGTCCTATGCATATCCCCCCCCCCCCCCCTATGCATAGCCCCCCCCCCCCCCCCCTATGCATAGCCCCATATAGGACCTCTCAATTTTTGCATAGCCCCATGGGGCTATGCACAGGTAAATACGGTAAATTCCGGAGCCGGAGGTGGGGTAACTGTGGGGTAAATCAGGAACCGGAGGGAGGGTAATGTCAATGTGGGGTTAATCAGGAGATACCCCAGGAGGGTACGTTGGGTAACTCTGGAGCTACCCTAGGGTACTGTGGGGTAAATCAGGTGGTATGTACGGAATACTGTGGAGTAAATACAGAGGTAGGGTACTGTGGGGGAAATCTTGCGGTAGGATGCTGGTGGGGTAAACCCGGAGATGCCCAAGGGTATTGTAGAATAAATCCGGTTTACCCCACACTACCCTAGAGTTGGGTTTTTCAGTAATATTGGCCGATTGATTATGAAGGCATCTTTTGGTACAACTATATTTTACTTGATAGGTTTCTGATAGCACAGGTTTATAAAGACAGCGGGCACTCAGTTTTAGACCAGCTTTCATATAATACCTCACCATGTGTACATTACTGCAAAACAAAGCTTTTTCCCAAAAAGCGCTTGTAAGTTTATAAAAAGCTCTGTGAACATCATATGTGTAGCGCGGAAGATGAGGGCTTTTCGTTGCGAGACCCACTTCGCTCTTCTCTTTTTTTGCGCAGATGGGGCAAGCGCTAAAACACACACCTCAGACGCAAAACGCACCACACCCGCAGCCACCGCGTTTGCGTCTGAGGTGTGTGTTTTAGCAAAAGAGAAGAGCGAAGTGGGTCTCGCAACGAAAAGCCCTCATCTTCCGCGCTACACATATGATGTTCACAGAGCTTTTTATAAACTTACAAGCGCTTTTTTGGGAAAAAGCTTTGTTTTGCAGTAATGTGCACATGGTGAGGTACCTATTATAAGAAAGCTGGTCTAAAACTGAGTGCCCGCTGTCTTTAATTTTGGCCACCGACCCCAAATTCCTATCTGCGGTTTTATGGGTGCAATACATATTTTTCGACGGGTGACCCGAATTACCCCGCTTTACCTTTATAGGTGCACCATGGGCGGACGGTATGAACTTGTGAACTTTATGTTTCAGCAGCGGCCAAGTCCTAATCCTTTCGCTTTGACGCCCGTGATTCGACGGTTGCCTGAAGATTTGGAAGGGATGATTTACACGGAAAAGTAAACTCAAACAAGTCTTTTCTCCCCTTTGATTTGGTTTGAGAAGAAAGTTTCGCCCGTGCTGCGCAGTTTAAAAAAAACCCACTCTCTTCACTTCGGTACACGCCATACGATCAAAAATATATTGAGAAGAATGGCCTACGTAGTGAAAAGAAACGAGATTGGATTTACAGTATATGGAATCCCCAATAAATAGGTTTCGTATTGTCCAATAAATAGCTTTTGTAATCCAATAAATTGGGATCCATTTTATTCGGACCAAAACTATAACAGGGATTGCCTCGATTCTTTTCACTACGTAGGCCATTCTTCTCTATACCGGGTTTATATATTTTTGATACGATATTTGTGTCTTTATAGGTTTGTGAAGCGTGTGCTCAAGTGTGATCAGATGCGCCTTGAAGATCTGAAAACCTGGATCGAATTTGTATGCTTTGAAAACTACGAGTTTTCTAAAGTTGTCATGGACAGTCTCATTTGGCAGGTAAATATTGATAGCTTCTATAGCGTATGCATGGTATCGCAGCTTAGGCAAGACTATTGCTGTTATTCAATTTCGAATAAATTGGATAAAATGCGCTAATGTTTCAAAGCCAGTATAAGTTGAGGCTCGCATTAGATATTTGTGTTGAGAAGGTGGTTGAAAAAAAAACTGAAAGTTTTTGCTTGTTTTCTGGAGAGTGCCATTATCGCTTGCTTTCAACTCGGAATTCTTGGGAAATGGTATGTGCTAATGTTTCAATTGAGCCATAAGTTCCAACCGTGCATAAAAGGAGCGTTCGTTCATACTCCGGCATGGCTGTTGTAAGTATTTCTAGACAGTAGGCTACTGCGTGAGTTGAGTCGGTTTTTGTTGTGCGTATATTTGTGTGCGTGTATGGTCAATTCTAGTAGTACGTGTTTTCGATTCTTTTCGTTCCACGTACGCCTAGAACGCGCGCTCCGCAGAGTTGCGTTCGCTCACTACGAAACGAAGCGGTGCAGAGCGAAACGCGCGCGTTCTAGGCGTACGTGAAACGAAATTACTTCTTTTCGTCCTGCAACGTACTACTAGAATTGCCTATATACGCACACAAATACACACACATCAAAAAAAACCGACTAAAAACACGGCTTGAAGCTGTCTTCGGGTCTTTTGCCCGTGTTATTTGCTAATAGTCACGAAGCACGAAACGTAATCCGCGCATGAACTTCTAAATTTTGCAGCACGGGCAAAGTTCCAAACGCAACTCTCGCTTGATGGTAAATATGAAAGGTGTGACTTGCGATAATTTTTCGTGGCCAATGAGCTAATGTTTCTAAGGAAACATAAGTTTGAAGTTCGCAAGAAGAATTTTTATTACCATGGCCTGAAAGTACAAACGGTAATTTGAACGGTGAGAGCAAAAATTTTCGTTCATAAAGAGCTAATGTTTCAAGCCAAGCATAAGTTCTGACATCGAGCGAAAATGAAACAATTCGAACACGACGTTGCTCATACCAAATCATGTTGACACTCTGACTCAAGTACAACGTTACGTACGACTACATACATGTGTTTCTGTTGTACGTGTTGATGGAAGGTATGAATTGCGTCTTTAGATTTGTCACAATTTTACGGAGATTCGAATCTATCTCGAGTTGCTGCTGACCGTTATTTTGCTGAAGGATGAATGGCATCAGGCGAGACTGGATCTGGCATTGAAAGGTTCGTTAACCCCTCCTCTATTTCCATGGTCTCCGCGACCAAAATGCGATCGCGCTAGTATCGCATTTCGTCGCAAATTTTCTATCAAACAATTTTTTCAAATGCTACCAGTGAACTTCCAATGGCATTTTGGACGCTATGTAAGGGGGGGGGGGGGGGGGGGAGTCGTATTTTGGTTGCTGCGCCCATAGAACTAGAGGAATGGTTAACCAGCTCCGATTTGGCCTCGGCCGGTTAGCCCGTGGGCCGCCCGGAATCGAAGGTAATCAGTGGCCCGCTACAGACGTGCTCCGAGTTTGCTCCGAGCGAGTTCGCTCCGAGTTTGGAATGACTTTGTTTTGAGTCGAAACGGACGTCAATGACTCGACACGTCTTCGAATTACACACTCGGTTGTTCACACGCACGTTCCGAAAAACGGAGCGAGTTCGGACTCGGAGCGAACTCGGTGATTTTGCATGTTGAAGCATAGTCAGGGCTCCGCGAATTCGGAGTTCACGTCTGTGGCGGGCCAGTCATTTGGCGCCTCCGCGCCTTTCTTTGGCTTCGCCGACCCCGCGAATGTTGCTTACGTATTGGGCTGCCTCTTTTACGTGCTTTAATGTACGTTTTTTTAGAAATCTGACTGGTCGCGAGTTGAGAAAAGCCAAATTCGTGAAAAGTTTCCCAATATTGCTTGTGTTCTTGTTTCTATTATGCGGGCGATTCAGCTAATGTTTCAAGAAGGGAATAAGGTTGGACGGCAGCGGTTGGGGGTCGATTCGGTCATCCTTTTTTTCAAAATAAAATTAAAATAAAATTAGATTAAAATCTGTTATACCGAATTTTTGGATGTATCTTTCCTCATTGTTTATCCCGCCCCCCCCCCCCCCCCCCCCCCCCCCCCCCCAAATGTATAACCCCCATTGTCATAACATAAATTTTGTCCTTTGTATATCCCCTGTCCTTTGTATATCCCCCTGGTGTATAACCCCATGTACTATGAGCTACCTGACCTACCTATCTATCTATAAGCTGCTCATAAGCTAGCTATAGCTAGTCCTACACCAAGCTACATACTATGCCTATAAGCTTAGCTGAGCGTGCATTGTACAAGAATAACCCTGCTTTATCCGCAATATTATGCCCTAAAACTCATAATTTTGACCTCAAAATCGTGCCCTACACACCTCTCACAAACATATATATTTTTGTCCCATGTATATCCCCCACCGTGTAATATCCCCCAGTGTTAACCCCCGTTGGACCTCTCAATTTTTGTATGGGGCTATCCACCAAAAATACGGTGCAATCTATTTTGTAAATTGAAGGAACTTTGCACCTCATATTTTAGGCGACGATAAGAATCTTGGCTTTCTGTTCTTGGCTCAGCAGGATCATGTGACCTGGGGAAAGCGCACCTATTTGCTGATCAAAATCATCACACAGGTTTACATCCACGCTGATCCGTTATTTTTTGTGTTATGGATTCTTGCTGCCACGTTTTGCTTTCAGGTATTTGAAGAGAGCGATACGGCCAGAGATATGCTGGACAAGAGTGCGCAGTTGAAGAAACAGTGGCTGGAGACGGTCAGTTGGCTACACAAGGAGTTGGACAGGGTACGAAATCGCATTTTTTTTATCAAGAATACATCAGAAAAAAAAACCCTCACTTCCCCCCCCACACAAAGAGTACATACACTGGGGAAAAAAAAGAAATAATAGACACATCCCGGAACGAACCACCCCCCCCCCCCCCCCCAGCCCCCCTCCCAGCCACACACCCCCGACCGCCCACCTACCACCCCCCCCCCTTCCCCCACGCCCTACCAAAGGTAACCCTCTGGATGACATCTTTGATGTTTCAGCGCAGCACTTACGGCCAGTACTCGTCGTACCAGTGGCACGCGCCCTACTCTAACGAACAGGGCATGAGCAGTGGGATGCTGGAGAGAACTGCGAGTAGCGCCGAGATACTCCAGAGAGCCGTCACCATCTGTCAACAGTACTGCGAAGGATTGAATCGGGTAGGGTAGTTGCGTGAAACATCGATCTTACGGGTTTATACGAAAACCTTCGTTACCATACAAAAACGCCGGCTGGGTCAACTCGTGAGTATGACGGTCGTCCTTTCCACATACAGGGGCCGACATTACATTCGAGAATGAACCGGTCGGATTTACCCCGACAGGTCTCTATTCACCATTCTCTTTTCCCTCTTTATTTTTACAGGAAGAAGAAGCAGAGGAGGATGAATTCGCGGAGACCTGCGAGCATTCCACGGCGCGTCCGGATGTCCCCAGCTACCCGCCGCCCACCTACTCTCAGTCTGTCACCCCTCAACAGTCGTCGGCCAACATGCGACACAGTCAGTCGGCGGATAGCGGCCTCTTAAGCACGAACACCGCCCAACTGCTGCTGAAAATGGAGAACGGAGAGGAGGTGAAGGTGGCGAGAATACAGAGAGGCATACATCAGATGGAGACGGAAGAGGTATGTCATGTAGGGTAGTCTGGGGAAAAGTGGGCCATACTAGGTAGGTTATATGATCACCCAAAGTATGCTTTGTTTCCAGCTCTGGTTCTGAACTCGTTGGGTGGCCGGCCCACTTTCCCCCTAGGTTACCCTTTACTTGCAAGAATCTTTGTTGGTGAATCAAACCAATGGACCTTTCATTTATGGGTAGGTTGAAGGGTAAGGTGGGGAAATTTTGGTAGGCTTGGGGTAACGCTGTTTTTATGGGGGAAATCCGTAACTCAATGGCAGTTTTACCCCATTATTTGAAAGTGCTGGGAAAACAGAGAGGCATACATCAGATGGAGACGGAATAGGTACGTAGGGTAACCTGGGAGAAAGTGGGCCATACTATAGTCTGGCCAGAATTGGCTATTGGACTCAAGTCTTCCTGCGCAGCTTGCATGTACTCCTGCTAAATAGGAGTACACGAAGCACGGACATAAATCCGCATTTGTGAATCTTTTTTTGCGCAACGCGCTTTGAATGCCATAGCCAACTCTCATTGGCCAGACTATAGGTATATGTCCACCCAAAGTAAGCTTTGTTTCCAGCTCTGGTTTTGGAGAACTCGTTGGGTGGCCCACTTTCCCCCAGGTTACCCTTCATTTAAGGGTAGGTTGAAGGGTAAGGTGGGGAAAATTGGGTAAGCTTGGGAAAATGCTGCCTATGGGGAAAAATCAGCTCATCCAAACTCTTCCAATACCATATCATGGACGGTTTGTCCCCACGCTACCCTACCCTACTGGACTGAACCGGGTGACGTTTTTCCTGATCTTTTTCTAGGATTTGCCCAGCTTACTGGTTACGATGGCGGATGAAGAGAATAATAAGGAAGAAGAGGGTACCAACAATAACGACGACGACAACGACGGTGATAACAGTAATACCAAGAATTCTGAAGAAGAAGAAGAGTCACTGGACGAGGAAGCAATTTTTGCTGGGGAGAGGGCAACAGAGACGACAACTGGGGATAAAGAGAAGGAAGGAGAGGGTAAGAGCGGAAATTCTGAAGAAGAAGAAGGAGGGAAGATTACCCAACTTACCCCTGCCCCTAGTAATAGCAGTGAAGAAGACTAGAGTCAATGCCGTTTGAAGAAATGGTAGCCAGGAAGAAGGCGTCTTTTGGTGACTAGCTAGCTTTTCAGCAATGGCATGCTTGTTCGTCAATAATATCATGCCGCTCTGTATCATTATGGTATGGTAGGTATGCATACGTATTCTTGATTGTACGGTATTGAAAAGTGTCAATAGCTGACTGTCCATCATTACCGTGGAAAATGTCAATAACCGTGGAAGAGGTAGGTTTGACCTCTTGTGTTCTTTCTTACTTATTCAAGCATACTGAATGTGTATCTTATATACGTCAAACTCGTTCATAGCATATTTAAAAAATACTTAGGGTACTGTGGGGTAAACCCGAACACCTTAGCTTTTCTGAACTTGCCGCTTCAGCAAATGATGAACATGGTAGCTCATTTGAAAGAGGAGAGTTCAAGGAATCGATTGGTAGAATACTTGTCAATCGGTCTTATGGTTGCTGAGACATACTAGGTGTCCGGATTTACCCCAGTGTCCGTGTTTACCCCACAGTACCCTAAACGTGTAAAAATATTACCCACAATTTGTTTGCTACTGTAAAAGTGGTGTGTTCTTCTTTGCTTTCAAAGCATTGTGAGAGTGTCATTGCTGTAGAATGTACGTAGTTGAAAGCATCTGTAAATATGGGGACTGACTATTGCTTGTACAGTGTAGAAGTTTGTTGTGCACACAGTGTGTGACTAATACAATAATAAAAACCATACAAATCAAGGCTCAAGCTACTGTGTACAGTTCCCGAATATTCAGCTTCAAAATCAGAACTTTGCTGCCGCTTTTCAAAAATCTGCATCCGCTTTAACTATAATAAGTATAGTAGCTAATTTTGCTGCTAAAGCTGGTCAGCAATCAGTAGGCAATGTTTCTTGCCCGCCCATGTACGTATATGTACTACTAATAGTCGGTCAGTAGGCAAATAAAATTTGGAGAGATCCAGAGTTTAGTGAAGGAGGAAAAGCTTTATAGTGTAAACAAGCCGCGCTTCATTGTCTGAAGAGGAGCTGTCTAAAGAATGCTCAGCAAGAAAAAGCTCAAATTGTACGTACAGTAACCAGCTGGTGTGAATTTCGCCGAGTTATTCTTAGAGAGAGCAGTAGCGCGCCAGCTTTGCAGTAGAACAGGCAATACAGCGCGTATACGTACGTATGTGATGCATATACACGTCGTCTGCAAAAGATTGAGAGCTTCAGCATCGACTGTGTGCGCGGAGCTTCTTCAAGTTTCTGGAATAAATAAAACCCCGTGGCTAGCTTTCGCTCGCTAGTCAGTCAGCCTACTGTAATCCTTCAAAATTATAAGGGATATACCCCTGAAAATCTAACACCAATTTATTACATCCTTTACGTATCCGCTAAATTAGAATTTTTGGGACTTTCACTGTAAATCGGCGTGAGATTGATGAGAAAGACGTCCAAAGAAATAATTTTTGTCCGAAACTGAAAGGTTGTTCCTCAAATTCTAAGAGTTACAGTAAGGCACCGTTTAAAGTTGGCA
This sequence comes from Epsilonema sp. ZAB3_2, assembly GCA_030247985.1. NCBI lineage: Eukaryota > Metazoa > Nematoda > Chromadorea > Desmodorida > Epsilonematidae > Epsilonema > Epsilonema sp. ZAB3_2. The sequence goes on from JASAMW010001282.1 coordinate 29,513, forward strand.
ACTTTGTGTACGGCAAGAAAAGTTTTCAGACAGCCCGCCATCCCACACCCTACGTGCAGCTTTTAGTGTGTAAAGCAAAGGCGGCTAGGCGCGCAATAAATTCATTGAAGAAGGTTGTTTCTGAACACAGAAGAGAGGAAGGCTGCTTGAAAATTGCGGAACTTTTTTGCGTGAAGTCCCTGCACTTATTGTAAGCTTTGGAAAAGCGAAAGTATCAATTTATTTGGAAGTGGTGGAGCAGACATCATTCATTCAAATTCCTCTCTTCAAATCAGGCAAGTTACGTAGATTTTTATTGATGTATTTTCTTGTTTATTATTGATTGTACTAAATAAAAGTAGCACTGATTTTTCCACATTTTGTATTTTCTCTCGCTGGACATGGAAAAAATACGAATGTATGCCGTATGCTATTTTTGGACCCAAGTTTTTTATTTCAAAGTAAATGAGTCCTTCAAAAATTACTTTATTCCTTTTCCGCACGGTTTGAATAAAAATAGAAGAAGGCCTACTGTATCTATTCTATGTACGTAACGTACGTATACGACGTACATGGCGGCGCAAGAAACGAAAAGTGTACGTGACACAAGAAAGATATATCGTATATATATGCGCATGAATAACCGGGAACGATATGATATGACTACTGGATAAATACTGGATATTTTATTCCCTTGTATGCTTTCTGTTTTGACTAACTTGTGACTAAAAAAGTGCATGTTTTGGTTTTTGGATACGACGATATAAGGTGGCAGTTGGAGCAGTTTTGGGCAGTGTTGTTGGTCAATAAGCTTTGATCGTACTAATAATATCACTGGCTTGGAAGGGTAAACGGTAGATTGGATTGGAGTCAGAAGGGTTGCATTTCACAGTGTGACCCGGAGACGATTTGAAACACGCAACCTGCTCACATAAAAGCGATCAGGAATACTGTCAAAGTTTGATATTGGAACAGCTGAGGAAACCGATCAGGCCCCCGGGAACACAAACCTGGGCAGGGAGCCGCCGTGCAATCCTTCACGGCGCCATGACATTGGACGTTCCAATAACTCTCAACACGACAATGAGACGGATGAAACACCAAACCAAGTTATCATCCCGTTCTCTGGAAGGCTGAAAGGAACAGCGGCCGCACACGCACTGGTTCCGTCCGAGTCAAGCCGCGTTCACCAGACGTCCGTAAATCCGTACTTCCATATTCACTAACGAACGTCCGGATTTACGGACGTCTGGTGAACGCGGCATCAATCGGACGCTGGTGTTGGATTTACGGACGTCTGGTGAACGCGGCATCAATCGGACGCTGGTGTTGGCGGTAATTTCCCCCCCCCCCCCCCCCTTCGTAATCCCAGGCGTCCGCCTGTCCGTAGCCAACCGACAAACCCTGTCCGTAGACGGGGCAAACCCCGTCCACACCCCGTCTACGGACGGGGTTTGTCCCGTCTACATTCGGACGGGGCTTGCCGGGCTGGCTACGGACAGGCGGACGCCTGGGATTTCGAAGGGAGTTAAGCCGCGTCTTCGCATCACCAAATCCTCCCTAGTCATCAATTGTTTCCTGAACAGCAACAATGCATCATATTTTGTCTCCCTGTTCAAGATCGGGAAAAAGCGCTTAATGGGGCTTTCCACGGGAGGAGCTCCTTCCCTTAGGACGGTCAAGTGGCAGTTACATACAACGTCGAAATAGAACCGAAGTGGGCGGACGGAAGGCCAAATGGCTGGTTCTAGTGTTTGTTCGGGGCGAACAAAGTCTGATTGCTGGCATGTGAAGCGCAGTGAGAAAGACATTTGTATGAAAACATAAGAAAATATCGAAATAAATAAATTACATTCTGGACATTCGATGTGGCCGCCGCATATCCCGTAGCAATTGGTCAGTCTGGAACAAAGGCACTTCGCTCCAACCCAGCAGTCATGTGGGCTACTAGCTCTTGTCTCGGAGGAAGCGTTTTCCTACTTTCGTTGAGGGCTGGATTACTATGGCTGTGGGGATGAGGGGGCGAATGGCTCTGCAAACCATCTGGCCATGTATTCAGAGTGCAGAGAACAGGCTCATCCTGTACGTGAATGCAGCGCAGAAGAGATCAAACACTGCAGTCACTTTCTCGTGCACCTTCCCAATGACAACGACGTTCCTCCTTGACAAGGCTGATAAGGGAGCGTGTACAAATTACGTCAGGTGGTTTTCAGCCGAAATGGATGGGTACCCCCTTCCCCCCCCCCCCCGACCGTCAGAATAGCGTCAGAATTGGCCCAAAGGCCGTACCCCCCCCCCCCCCCCCCCCCCCCCGTCAGCGTCAGAGGTGGTGACACCAGTAGTAATAGTACTTGCGTATGTGTATGTATGAATGCATGCATAATCCATGCATGCATGCATGGTATAATATAGCCTACATGTACTTATACGTTTATTCAATCAGAAATTGATATGAATATTGCATGCGTCGAATGTGAACAGTAAAGCACACATTTTGCAACACTGCATACATAATACATAAATAAATATGAAGTCACGATGAAACGTAAGCACTCTAAAACTTGTACACACGGGCATGTTCAGCGATATCAAAGTTGTCTAGAGAAGTGACAAAAGAATTGCGCGAGTTACTTGAAACAATATTATCCGGTAGCAAGTTCCACAAAGGGACAACACGATGCCAAAACATTGATTGTTGTAGGCTACTTTTTGGATATGGTATGTACAATAAGCCGATGTGGATGCCCGCGAATTGAACGCGCCCTACGAAAAAACTGATTCTCATCCAAGTCAACACGCCCCGTAAACACACAATAGCACATGCAAAGATCAGCTTTTAAACGACGCACTTCCAGACTCTGAATACCTAGGTGAGCACATCGCAACTCATAGTTAGGTTTCACACCATGACACCAGGAGAAAACAGCTGAAGTAAAGTATGACTGCACACGCTCAATCAACCTTATTTCAGATACCCTAGAAGTACTAAGTAATGGTACTAAGTAATGAATACCCCTTTAAACAGGAAGAGTCACAAATATGTGACACCGGCAATTTTTCCATTTTATCCATTGCTTTTTCTATGGAATGTTGTCCGGCCATTTCTTTCATCTATCTGTAGGATTTTGTTATGGACAATACTATGGATGGTGCTCCATCCATAGTATTATGCAAATTTTTTGCGACTAAACTACCCATAAGTTTTTAGAAAAAAATTGCTTCGATCCATATCCTAACTGGTTTCATCCATAGCATAAGTCGACAAAGAATTTTTCGCCACAACGTTGTCGGTCATTTTTTATCGATCCATAGCTTCCATTTTGTACTGTCGGCACTAAAATTATATCTATCCACAACTCCTCTTCATCATTGTCGGCGTGTCGGCTTAGTTCTATCCACAACAAATGCTATGGATACTTTTCCTAAAAATTATGGATAGAACGCTATGGATCGAGGCAAAAAATGCTTTTTCAACTTTCCAAATTTTCACAAAAAGTTAGAGATAAAAATGAAAATAATTTCTCAAAAAATTGAAAATTTTGTCCGAGGAAAATTTTATTCCATCCACCCGATTTTATCCAGAGCGCAAGAAAAAATCGCTCTTGCTATGGATAAATCTATTCCTGGTTAAAGGGATACTGTAATAATGTACAGTGTATGTATGTACGTACGTAATGCCCGTCAGCGTCAGAATATTGATCTGAGCGCCGACCCCCCCCCCCCCCCCCCCCCCCGTCAGACTGACGTCAGAGGCTGGGCCAGGGGGAGGGGGGTCCCCCCTCCCCTACCACCTGACGTAATTTGTACACGCTCCCTAAAGTCATTGGATAACCAGGAGCTGCTTCGCATCAAGGAAGGTGAGGAGTTGGTAATCCATACACCAGGACCAGACAATCCAAGTGCCGCCATCTACGCATTGGCCACTTCACACTGCATACGACGGTGCCACCTCGGACTCGGGTCAATGCTCGACTCCCAAATACAGCTGTGGCACAAATCCTACAGAGGGGAGGCTGGGCTATACCTAACGTGCTGACAAATATGTACTGTACATCATCGTCCGCAAGTAGCTAGATCGTCAAGGGCTGAAGTTTCCAGTCAATTTCGTACTTGCGCTTCATCCACGTTTTTGAGTTCGAGCCAGTTCCTAGAAATGGCACGATCATGGGCGTTGTGATTTGTCCATCAGTTTATGCGCTGCCGTTAAACCTCACGTTACGATGTACATAGTACATTCTAGACCTGTACGTATTCGTGATGCATACATCTGACGAGTCGCTGCTTGCTAGTGCTTGGGGCTTGTTGAAGGAATTCTTCAACCAAAAATATATAATTCTTGCTTAGGGGAAGCATGGGGACATAGTGTAAACAAAAGAAACCACCCTTGATCCTTGGAATAGATTTGCCCCAATTATTTGGATATCCAAATATTCGGGTTTTACGAAACCAAACAAATTGGGTTTGACGAAAAAACGAAACCAATTTTTTGGGTTCGTAAAAGTCGATATTTTACGAAACCAAATAATTGTGTTTTATGAACCCAAATAATTGGGTTTTACGAAACCGAATAATTAGGTATCCAAATTACGAATTGGAATTGGATATTGCAAAAAGCCAAATACTTGGTGCGAATCTGCGTCAGGGATGGTTTCTTTTGTTTACACTACGTCCTCCATTCTTCCCCTAAGTAAGAAATATATATTTTTCGTCCAACGGATCCTTGTGAGAATAAAAGTGCAGAATAACTCAAAACCGTCTATCTGACACCCACCAGGCATACTACCGTTGCTATTCGTCGTATTTCGCACAGGATAAAATCCAGCTGCTGTATGCTGTGTTGGTGCATTGCATGCAAGCAAGTTTACATATTTTTACTTATCCTAATTCTAACAGTTTTGTTGGTCATACAATACAATACACACACAGGCTTTGATTGTAATACTGGCTTGAAAGGATAAACGCTCGTTGAATTTGAGTCGGAGTCGGAAGGCTGCGTAAATAATGCATAGCATATTGCATGATACCGCAGTCACAGAAGGTGTTACATGTCTTTTCAGGATTTCATAAGCGGGATTAGAATATGGCAGCGCAAGTTCCGATCGAGCACGAGTGGACGGCGGAGATGTGGGATTGGCCTCTGCAGCACAACGACGGCGTCGTCAAAGTTGTTAACACCAAGGAGAAGTTCGAAGTCGGACTTGAAGTACACTTCTTCACACCGAAAGAAATCGACGTAAGCAGCGTGCGGGGGGAAGTAAAATATTTTGAATAATATAGAAAAGGATGGGTGACGCGGGGAAAGTTGGACCCCAGGACCGAGCTTGTCTTTTGACTTTTCCTAGCTCACTGGCTTATACTGTAATGTGCAGTGCATGTATGTGCGATTAGGTGTGCGATCGATATCTGCGGGTTACTGTGTTTTTCGAAGCACCAACTAACATACATACATTGTACGTATTATTATGTACGGTAAGTGGTGAGGCGTGAGGGTGCCTGAATCTAGCGGGTGACGGATGGCAAGTGGCGCTGCGTATGCCGTTAAATATAGCAGGCACTTGCGGGGGAACTCTTGTTCGGCCGTATAACTCAATCGGTAGAGCATTGGCACGGCAAGCCGAAGGTTGCGGGTTCGAGCCCCGCTGCCCCAATGGACAGTTTTCCCTTCCCCTAGGAGTTGGGGCTTTCGGTCACCTCGGGACACGGTAAACTCTAAACTGTATTGGTCATGATAAACTCGATGTGCAAAAATGGGTCAGACCAGATATGATGGTGAAACCATTTTATAACCACAACGTTTCGCTCCTCCAAACTTGGAGCCTCATCAGGTGGTACTCTTAGTTTCACCATCATATTCTGGTCTGACCCATTATTGTATTGGTCATGAAAGAGAGAAAAGTTGGACGTCCGACTACTACCCCCTTCCTCCAGCCAAAGTTTACCCCGTTGCCCGTTTCTGCTACCGTGTAATGTGAACAATATTACTGTAGGTACACAGGTGTAGATAAATAAATACTACAGTTATTTTTCCAGGTGAAAGTGTGCGGAGACGAGTTGGCCATCCATTGTCTGCACGAGGAACGTTCCGACAGCCACGGTCGCATTAAGCGGGAAATCCATCGCTCCTACCATCTACCGGCAGACGTGGACAAGGCGTCCCTCAAGTCCCAGCTGAACCCAAAGGGCATCCTCGTCATTACCGCAGCTAAAAAGAAATGAGCAGAGAGGCCAGGAGAACACGAAGGGTTAAGAGTTAAGTTACGACAAAGATGGATGCAGCGTTGTTACCGTAGCAATGAATCCCAATTGATCGATTGTGTCTAGTTGGAGTGTTTGAGTTGAGCGACGTTTGATTACTGTAATGCCTCGTGTACAGCCATAATAAATTGCGTATGGTCGAAGGATGCTGTATCAAAACGGTAGGCATCAAAACGGCGTTTTTCACACGAGGCAGTACAGTACAGTACAGCTGTAATGATTCGTGAATAATCTGATTGAAGTTGTCAAAAACTGGTCGCGGTGTGGTTCTTGAGAAAAAGGGGTTATTTTGGAAGAAACGCATTTTTTGCCATTATTTGTACTTGTACCCCATCCATGGGGTTTTTCACGACGGGGTTTATACACGAATCATCACAGGTATAGTATGCGTTTTTGTTAGGAAATTCCCAGTTGTCAACCTTGTTTTTACCAATGCAGGGAATAATTTTGTAGAGCTGCTCCATGTTATCCTATTGATTTCAGTAATTGATACCTTCAGCTTATGGTGCTGTTCATGATCGCTCGTTGTTCTTACCAGAAATCAACAACTATTGATTTGTGTGTTGATGAAGCAATACTTAATTACATAATTATAAGTTGCCTTCAATAAAGTATTCCGTACCATAGAAGAAAAAAATGAAAACATTTTATTTTACATGACGTATTCGTGAAAATGAACGTACAGTATTCTTGTTGCTTCAGAATCAACCAAAAATTGAATTCTTGACGTACGTAGACGTTCATACAGTACAGTTTTCTGTCAGTAAACCTCACCAAGTTATTTATACACCTCATTTACAATAATTACTTGACCATAAATCAGCCGGGCTTTTATACTTAGTATGTACACACGGGGGCACTTTAGTAACGGTGACACCAATAGCGCAAAACCTTTCGATAAACATACAGTAGCTTCACTTTCACATATTTTCCTCCTTTGATACTGTATTTAAAAAATAATTCATTATTTAGCTGACAAAACCATAATAGGCAGCGAAGAAAAACTGGGAACAAAAACATGGCTTTAGGTTCCTCACAGAATCACGATCGCAAAAAAGAAACGCGAAAAGAAAGCATATGCTCAATCATACATACGAAAAAAACGAGTACAGTACTCACGGTTTCGTAACACTCACAGTAGTATACCTTACATTACATGTCGCATAGTTTCTCATTTCTGTACACGGTAAGCAAGTATCACATGGCTTGTTTATTCTTCTCCGTTTCCCTTATTCATTCTTGATATTCAGGACAAATGAAAGCTTCGCTGGCCCCAGCGCATGGCCGTTTCTAACCGTTCTTTCATCACCTACAACAATCAAGCAACGAACAATTTCGACACGCAAACAAACCTCCAGCTCGCCCGTACTTATATAGTAGGGTAGCGTGGGGGTAATGCCGTCGAGAAAATCCTTCAAATCGAGACTGTTTTGTATATCGAGCCATAAGCAGCTCAACCTTGGTCAAAAAATGGGCGGTAAAACCATTGCCACAGGGTGGCGTGGGTGGATTCTGTCCTTCCCTACATGGACGGTTTTGCCCCACGCTACCCTACGTTCATACGATACCTCTTGCGACGAGTACTCGGGCAGTTTCAGGTAGTTGACGCAGGTCATGACACTGGGCAAGTACAGGTCCGGATTGTGATGATCCCCGTCGCCTCCCTTTCGAACCACTGTGAGCGGCGGGTTCAGGCTTTTAAACCCTGCAACGATAAACAGAACACACCGACGCTAGCAAACTGCTTTCGTTTGTAGTGGCCAGACAACACCGGACATAATAATAACCTGGAAGGAGATTTACGTGGGTATTATGGGGTAAACCGGCCACCTAGTTTCAGGGCTGCATATCTCAGCAACCAATGGACCATTGAGATAAATATTGTATCAATCGATTCCTTGACTCTCCTCTTTCAAATGAGCTATTTTGGTTCATCATTCGCTGAAACAGCAAGTTCAAAGGAGCATTGGTGGCCGGGTTTACCTCACAGTACCAAACCCCCAATTTCCCCCAGTACCGTACCCCGTTCCCCACGGTACCAAACCCCCATTTCCCCACAGTACCCAGAAACCTCCGGATTTACCCCACAGTACCACCCCCGGATTACCCCAGCCAGTCCAAACCCTCTTACCCCACTACTTCCAAAATACCCAACTTTCTCTCTCTTATCCTCCACAGGCAGTTTTCTATTCCCGGTTTCCCCACAGCACCCAACCACGATATACATACAATACAGTTCCAATGCCCCCCCCCCCCCCCCAGCTATCTCTCTACCTCCCACGGGCATTTTGGAGCTGCCTGTGATGAAATTACCCCACAGTTTACCCCATACCCTACAGTTTACCCCACAGTAGTACCCCACAACTTCCAAAATCCCCCCATTCTCTCTCTCCCCCTCGTACCTCCCACGGGCAGTTTGGGGCTTCCGGTGATGAAATGGAGGAAGCGGCGCTGTTCCGTCGGGCTGAAGCCCGCCATGATCCCGACCAGCCACTGCAGGGGGGCGCTGTCGTGAGAGTATCCGTGGTCGGGGCGGATGTGCTGCAGAATGCTGCCCGCATCCCAGTGCCCCGTCCCACTGCCCGACTCCGCCCGACTCCCGCAGAACAGTTGGTCCATCTACATAAAGAACACAAAGAAGATAGCAGAGTTTAAGCAGTTGGGTGGGGCGCCACAGACACGTGCTCCGAGCGAATTCGGACCGAGTTTGGTTGGATGGTTGGAATGACTTTTGAACTACATAAAACGAACAACGTCAATTCGGGCACGTCTCAGAGTTACAAACTCGGTTGTTCACACCCATGTTTGGAAAAGCGGAGCGAGTTCGGTGCGAACTCGGAGATTTTACACGCGAAGCATAGCCAGACCTCCGAATTCGGAGTTCATGTCTGTGGACGGTGCCCCAATTTCTCCCATCTAAAAGCATCTGAGTGGGAGGAGCCCGGGGTAAAATGCACCCTCTCTGCTTTTTTTCTTTACCTCTTCCGGATAGAACATTTTCAAGTGACGAAGTGGCACGATTTTGTCGAATCCTTCCAGCATTGCTTCCATCTGCTTGGACACGCCTTCGCACAGCAACCAATGAGCAACGAGCTGCAATACAAGCACAGCCAATCATCAGTGCGCAGCAATTCCAAAACAGCATCACCAAAAACCGTAATTACAGGGTGTCTCACGTAGACCTCCCTAACGATCCAGCCTTATAACTTCCGTACTACAGTAGGTATCAAGCTGAAATTTTGTCCCCAGAAACCCAAGAAAATACCATTTGTTGTGGCAAAATTTGAGCCAGATAGGTCAACTAGGGATGAAATTACAGGCTTGGACATTTTGGACCCTGTTTTTATCATTTTCCACACTGGGCATGATTTTGAGAGACGAATGTTCTGTTCAGCATGGCTAAGCAGCTCATCCAACAAGGAAATATGGTGGAACAACAATGGCTGAACATCATCGCAGTTCAGAACACAAAGGATTCGAGAATACAGGCGATTTACGGCCCATAACAGCGTTCAAGGCGCTGTAGAGGTCAATGGTGGCACCACTGATTTCAAAACGTGGAAAAACGGGGTCGCAAATTTGCAAGCTCGTAATAGTGCCCTTTCAAAATGCTCGCTCGGGCTGTCCTTCCTTCCCCCGGCCGAAAACTGTGACGTCACAAAGAGGGTCAGAAAAGCGAAGGAGTTGGGCCGATGGCAAGCAGGCGTAAAAGAGGGAGAGAGAGAATGTTTGGGTTCCTTTTGCCAGGGGGGTAGTAAACGCAGCGGTTTCTTCACCCGCGGACGTCCGCTGGGGTACTATGGGGTAAACTGTAGGGTATGGGGTAAACTGTGGGGTAATTTCATCACAGGCAGCTCCAAACTGCCCGTGGGAGGTAGAGAGATAGCTTGGGGGGGGGGGGGGGGCATTTTGGAACTGTATTGTATGTATATCGTGGTTGGGTGCTGTGGGGTAAACCCGGGAATCAGCACAAAACTGCCTGTGGGAGGTATAAGAGAGAGAAAGTTGGGTATTTTGGAAGTAGTGGGGTAATGCAGGGTTTGGTACTGGCTGGGGTAAATCCGGGGGTTTGGTACTGTGGGGTAAATCCGGAGGTATTCTGGGTACTGTGGGGTAAATCCGGGGGTTTGGTACCGTGGGGTAAACCGGGGTACGGTACTGGGGGGTAAATTCGGGGGTTTGGTACTGTGAGGTAAACCCGGCCACCAATGCTCCTTTGAACTTGCTGTTTCAGCGAATGATGAACCAAAATAGCTCATTTGAAAGAGGAGAGTCAAGGAATCGATTGATACAATATTTATCTCAATCGGTCCATTGGTTGCTGAGATATGCAGCCCTGAAACTTAGGTGGCCGGTTTTACCCCATAATACCCACGTAAATCTCCTTCCAGGTTATTATTATGTCCGGTGTTGTCTGGCCACTACAAACGAAAGCAGTTTGCTAGCGTCGGTGTGTTCTGTTTATCGTTGCAGGGTTTAAAAGCCTGAACCCGCCGCTCACAGTGGTTCGAAAGGGAGGCGACGGGGATCATCACAATCCGGACCTGTACTTGCCCAGTGTCATGACCTGCGTCAACTACCTGAAACTGCCCGAGTACTCGTCGCAAGAGGTATCGTATGAACGTAGGGTAGCGTGGGGCAAAACCGTCCATGTAGGGAAGGACAGAATCCACCCACGCCACCCTGTGGCAATGGTTTTACCGCCCATTTTTTGACCAAGGTTGAGCTGCTTATGGCTCGATATACAAAACAGTCTCGATTTGAAGGATTTTCTCGACGGCATTACCCCCACGCTACCCTACTATATAAGTACGGGCGAGCTGGAGGTTTGTTTGCGTGTCGAAATTGTTCGTTGCTTGATTGTTGTAGGTGATGAAAGAACGGTTAGAAACGGCCATGCGCTGGGGCCAGCGAAGCTTTCATTTGTCCTGAATATCAAGAATGAATAAGGGAAACGGAGAAGAATAAACAAGCCATGTGATACTTGCTTACCGTGTACAGAAATGAGAAACTATGCGACATGTAATGTAAGGTATACTACTGTGAGTGTTACGAAACCGTGAGTACTGTACTCGTTTTTTTCGTATGTATGATTGAGCATATGCTTTCTTTTCGCGTTTCTTTTTTGCGATCGTGATTCTGTGAGGAACCTAAAGCCATGTTTTTGTTCCCAGTTTTTCTTCGCTGCCTATTATGGTTTTGTCAGCTAAATAATGAATTATTTTTTAAATACAGTATCAAAGGAGGAAAATATGTGAAAGTGAAGCTACTGTATGTTTATCGAAAGGTTTTGCGCTATTGGTGTCACCGTTACTAAAGTGCCCCCGTGTGTACATACTAAGTATAAAAGCCCGGCTGATTTATGGTCAAGTAATTATTGTAAATGAGGTGTATAAATAACTTGGTGAGGTTTACTGACAGAAAACTGTACTGTATGAACGTCTACGTACGTCAAGAATTCAATTTTTGGTTGATTCTGAAGCAACAAGAATACTGTACGTTCATTTTCACGAATACGTCATGTAAAATAAAATGTTTTCATTTTTTTCTTCTATGGTACGGAATACTTTATTGAAGGCAACTTATAATTATGTAATTAAGTATTGCTTCATCAACACACAAATCAATAGTTGTTGATTTCTGGTAAGAACAACGAGCGATCATGAACAGCACCATAAGCTGAAGGTATCAATTACTGAAATCAATAGGATAACATGGAGCAGCTCTACAAAATTATTCCCTGCATTGGTAAAAACAAGGTTGACAACTGGGAATTTCCTAACAAAAACGCATACTATACCTGTGATGATTCGTGTATAAACCCCGTCGTGAAAAACCCCATGGATGGGGTACAAGTACAAATAATGGCAAAAAATGCGTTTCTTCCAAAATAACCCCTTTTTCTCAAGAACCACACCGCGACCAGTTTTTGACAACTTCAATCAGATTATTCACGAATCATTACAGCTGTACTGTACTGTACTGCCTCGTGTGAAAAACGCCGTTTTGATGCCTACCGTTTTGATACAGCATCCTTCGACCATACGCAATTTATTATGGCTGTACACGAGGCATTACAGTAATCAAACGTCGCTCAACTCAAACACTCCAACTAGACACAATCGATCAATTGGGATTCATTGCTACGGTAACAACGCTGCATCCATCTTTGTCGTAACTTAACTCTTAACCCTTCGTGTTCTCCTGGCCTCTCTGCTCATTTCTTTTTAGCTGCGGTAATGACGAGGATGCCCTTTGGGTTCAGCTGGGACTTGAGGGACGCCTTGTCCACGTCTGCCGGTAGATGGTAGGAGCGATGGATTTCCCGCTTAATGCGACCGTGGCTGTCGGAACGTTCCTCGTGCAGACAATGGATGGCCAACTCGTCTCCGCACACTTTCACCTGGAAAAATAACTGTAGTATTTATTTATCTACACCTGTGTACCTACAGTAATATTGTTCACATTACACGGTAGCAGAAACGGGCAACGGGGTAAACTTTGGCTGGAGGAAGGGGGTAGTAGTCGGACGTCCAACTTTTCTCTCTTTCATGACCAATACAATAATGGGTCAGACCAGAATATGATGGTGAAACTAAGAGTACCACCTGATGAGGCTCCAAGTTTGGAGGAGCGAAACGTTGTGGTTATAAAATGGTTTCACCATCATATCTGGTCTGACCCATTTTTGCACATCGAGTTTATCATGACCAATACAGTTTAGAGTTTACCGTGTCCCGAGGTGACCGAAAGCCCCAACTCCTAGGGGAAGGGAAAACTGTCCATTGGGGCAGCGGGGCTCGAACCCGCAACCTTCGGCTTGCCGTGCCAATGCTCTACCGATTGAGTTATACGGCCGAACAAGAGTTCCCCCGCAAGTGCCTGCTATATTTAACGGCATACGCAGCGCCACTTCTCGCCCCGCGTTCGGCCCCTCGCGCCTCACCCGCCCCCCGCCCCCCGCCAGATTCAGGCCCCGCCGCCGCCCCCCGTACTTATAATACGTACAATGTATGTATGTTAGTTGGTGCTTCGAAAAACACAGTAACCCGCAGATATCGATCGCACACCTAATCGCACATACATGCACTGCACGTTACAGTATAAGCCAGTGAGCTAGGAAAAGTCAAAAGACAAGCTCGGTCCTGGGGTGAGTTCCAACTTCCCCGCGTCGCCATCCTTTTCTTTTATTCAAATTTTTCTCTCCCCGCACGCTGCTTACGTCGTTTCTTTCGGGTAAAATCTCAAGTCCGACTTCGAACTTCTCCTGGTAACAACTTTGACGACGCCGTCGTTCTGCTGCCAGCCAACTTTCCCGCTCACCCCCCCTTCTTTTCAATTTTTCTTCCCCCCGCACGCCTCGCTTTCTCGGAAAATCAACCGACTCAACTCTCCAACAACACACGCCGCGGCCAGGGCCACATCCTTTTCTTTTTTCTCTCTTCCCGCCGCTCGCTTTCTTCGTTAAAGACTTCAAGCCCTTACTCTCCTTACATGCGCGCCGCGTCTCCGCCGTCCACTCGTGCTCGATCGGAACTTGCGCTTCCATATTCTAATCCCGCTTATGAAATCCTGAAAAGACATGTAACACCTTCTGTGACTGCGGTATCATGCAATATGCTATGCATTATTTACGCAGCCTTTCGACTCCGACTCGAATTCAACGAGCGTTTATCCTTTCAAGCCAGTATTAAATATAAAGCCTGTGTGTGTATTGTATTGTATGACCAACAAAAACTGTTAGAATTAGGATAAGTAAAAATATGTAAACTTGCTTGCATGCAATGCACCAACACAGCATACAGCAGCTGGATTTTATCCTGTGCGAAATACGACGAATAGCAACG
>JASAMW010001283.1:0-16301 GCA_030247985.1 Epsilonema sp. ZAB3_2
CATAACATAGGTAGCATATGTCGTACATAATCGGACCTATACTTACGTACTAATGCGTACACAGACACATATACTTACACATATACGTAGTACGTACATTACATACATACAGTGCGTACTCTCGGCAAGTTTCCATAGCGAAATGCTTGGTCCTTGATACTACCATGAAGGGTATACTACCTACAACACATACTTTTCTTCGAATGACAGTGATGGTGTCGTGTCCTGGTGCATGCGGCAATCCACCAAAGTGTGGTTGTGCCGTGCTGTACCATGTAGGTACGTGTATCTACGTGTGGTCAAATTTTTGCTGGAACGCTGACCAGCATGAGGCCGAGAAGTTGTGGCGCCACACCGGTGGTCGTCTGTCGCGCCGCAGTGGAGCTCCGACGCCGTCCACCCAGCCGTTTCTTCTTCTTCTCTGCGCTAATCCCGCTTTTTGTTGTCGGCATCGCTTCGATCAGCTCACTCGCCGCTGCCGCCAACAAAGGCGTCGACGTTACTGCTGCAGTAGTTCCACCCTTCGCGTTATTCTCTTGTCCTTGCGTCTGCTCATCTGCGGGAAACATGGGGCTATTTTAAAACAGTCGGAGTTTCAGGGGGCGAGTTTCAGCGAAATTTAAAGTCTGTGGCGTACACGTATGCAGTACTGTAAGTTACCGTAATTCAAATACATAGAATAGGGCCCCTGTTATGTGTGGTGGGCAGAAAAATATCGCGTTTAGGGCGTGGCTTGACATGGCATTATTATCTCAGACTTAGACCCCAGTGGGAAAAGTCTCCCCATATTTCCCTCGTCGTAGTATGGCGGTGCTGCGTTGCTTCTGCTCTTTTCTCAGAGACACCATAGCGCCTTCGAAGCCCGCGTGCATGCAGAACAGGAGCAGGTGGGCGAACTTGCGCCAGATGCGCAGCGTCTTCCACTTTCGGAAGCCCGGCTAAAGGCTCATTCACATTTGAGGGGGAACATGCGCTCTGAAGGGACTCAGCCTGTCCGTCCATGTCTGTCTCATGCCTTCGTAGATCAGCGACTGAGTCATCCAACTCACTAGAGCATTACGCAACAGCCAGCGCAGGTCCCCGATGTGAATGAGCCCTTGAGACAGTCCGCGATTCGCCAAACTGATCAATGCCTGCACGAACCACAGGAAACACTCCGCGTTGAAAGTTGGATAGTGTTTGGCGAGAAAGCTGTGATGAGCCCCGATGCCCATCAGCAGGGCGCACAGATCTTCGTGCCCATCGAGTAACGCTTCGATTATCATATCTGAAAGATCGAGCTAAAGGGGACTAGGTACGTGTGCAGTACAGTATAGTACTGTACATCAACTACTACGTACATATGTACAATACGTATGTATGTACTACAGTGAGCATGCAATGAAAGATTGGATCGCCGGCGATTGCGATTCAATCCGACCAATAAACGAGGACTACTACGTACGTGCATACACACCTAAAATATCTTTTGCATCTTGTGCACATTAAGCTTACCCAAGGTATCCTGCAAGACTAGCGCGTGTCTTCGGATTCTGGCGTCAGAGAACACCATTTGCATGCTGGCACCCTTGAGACCGAAACAGGCCAGCGCCTCCGGATGCTGCGAAAAGATTCTGCTCAACAGCTGATGCGCGGCCTTGTTGCTGTACTGTCGCTTCAAGTTGAGCCAACTCTGTTGCAGTTTGCGCAACTCGCGATGGGTTAAGGCGTCCTGCAGCAGCTGCGCTCGACTCTGCAGCACCGTCTTCAACTTGGCCTCGCGCCACGGGCTCAAATCAACCGCCAGCAAATCCGGACCTCGGAAATATTTGCGTAATTTCTCACGAACGGTCGTCGTCATGCCGGAGTCTTTAATACTACTTTTTCTCAACTGATTGGCGCCCCGCTGCCCTTTTCCCGACCAATGTACATAGACCATAACAGCGTTGAAGACCGGCTATAATGTTATGCTTCTCCTTAATTTTGAATAACTCTTTGAGACAGCAATTATCCTCACTGAGGTACATACTCATAGTGGCATCTTTCACACTAAACCGACTCTTTCGTACTAATCGTATACTGTACGTATACAGCGCATATTCCAATTTCCTGCGAAAATATATTTGACAGCAAGAACGCCCTTTAAATTGCATTTTGGATTTTGCTTTCCGATAGGTACATTTTAGTACAGTACACTTCGTCCAATTTTTATTCTGTTGCCACTTGAATATTTATACCGGAAACATAACAGCGATACCTTGTTTATTGTTTTACCGGCACACTATTCGAACGACACCTCATCGAGTTGGAGAGATAGGAAATCAAGTAAATAATAATATCCCATCCAAAATGCAACGGCAAGGCAACCACACCGCAGTATTGTACATAACATACACCCTCATCATAACTGACAACCATCAGAATAGTATGTAATTTTAATTAGCGCATTCGAAGCGCGTGTAACAAAAAACCAAAGTGTGGAAAAACAGCACCCAGTGGTGTACATACAGTTATGTACGTAGAATCAAATGGGTCATCAATTCAATACCAACAATCACACAAAACAGCTCTATGTACATACATCATTCACAAAAGAAAACCCAAAGCTAAAGACAAAATCGACGGGCGAATTTCTTTTCTGCGGAGCGTGACATACCGTACGTCATTCTGACTCCATAGAGTTTGTATGTACTTATGTATACAGCATATAAATGTACAGTACGCCTGCTACATACTGTATGGTATACATATGTATGTACTGTACATATAGGTATGTACGTGGTAGGTAATGTCAGAAGTAATCTCCGCGCATCGCCATAGTATCAAGACCCTATCCAAATATGAAGTGTTTCAATCAAAATCTACAAGTTTCCAAAATGAAATTCTGTACACAGTGTCATCGCGCTATTTACCACCAGCTTTACTACGTATGTACTGGACAGTGGCCTGCGTGCTGCTTTCGCTTCCGGATTAAATAAAATAAAGGCGCTGTCGTTTTCAAGGACGGATAATGATCAGGATTTAGCAGTCGTCGTCAAGCCATCTGCCAGCATCAGTTTGCCACTGGGCGGACTCAGCTGTTGCTTCTCATTGCTGCCAGCGGTTGAGGCAGAGTGAGGTGAAGACGAGGAATGCTCAGCAGTTGTGTGGTTGCTATTCGGCTGGAGGTGATGACGATCGTCATAGCCGGCACCGGACGTGGAGCGGGTTCCCCCGAGCAGGATCGGCTGTTTCACCGAATCCTGGTGCAAGCCGGCAGACGGAGGACGTTGGTATCGATGATGGGCGGATTGAGGCTGGCGATTGGAATGGTGATCGTGATATTCGTGGTGATGATCCGGCGGTACCGTGGTGGTCACCACCTGTTCCAACGTCCATCCGCCGTCCACGCCTGCTTCCGCGTCCGAAGCGGATCGATTTCGTCGATGGTGGTGACTGTTGCTATTAGTCATTAAACTGCTGGCGAGCAGAGGCGCTTCCCCGCCTCCCGACTTGTGCCAGCTTCTGCTTTGCTGCTGCTGCTGTACGAGCGCCAGGTGTTTGGAGGCGGCGCGCTTTCTGCTGCTGCGCTTGCGACAGCGACTGGTGCAGTAGATGAGGGCGTAGAGGAGCGCCGCCAGGTATCCGCTGATGGTGAGGACGAGGAAGCAGAGGCGGATGTCGCCCAGATAGCCGGAGATGTCGTGGAGGTCGTCGGCGAGGCGCACGAACTTCCAGGACTGGTTCAGCACCTCGGTGAGGCCGGACATGACGGCCGGCTGCGTCAGCTGCGCCAGCACCTCCTCCAGCCCCGTCTTGCGTCCGCTCACCAGGCCGCTCACCGAAGACTCGAGCCCCGCCAAGTCCTCCGCCGAGATCTCCAAATCGCCAAAGCCAAAGTCAGAGCCGGCTCCTACAGCGGACGGTACCGCCGTCGCGTTCCTAACTCTGAAATCGCAATGAAGCAAATATGGTCAATTATGCACATTTAGAGGCACCATACAGGAGGTTCATGATGAATCAGTACATAAATAATGAAGCAAAGACAAAAATACTGTACAAAAGAGGGAAGCGCGTGTTGGCGATTTTGTTTTCGAAAATGAATTATTTTTAACTTTCGTAGCCATAACTAAAAATTACGATCAATGAAAGCGAAAAGAGAGGACCTGACTAATCGTCCGTCCCCCTATTACGTACTGATGGTGTACGCAGCTCATGGTTGGCACTCGAAAGGTGGCTCACGGTTACTCTCATTTACATTTGTCCATGCGATGGTGCAACATTTTCATATTCACAAATAATTTTCAATACGACGGTGATGGAGCGGACTACCGCCTTTTCCGGCAACAAAAATCACGACAATTGACTACTAGCAAAAGCACAGAGAGCGACGTTTTGGACAAAGAAATTCGAAACCAAGTGTCGCCCACCCAAAAACCAAACCTCAACTCTAACCTACGGGTGCTGTTTTCACTGTCTGTCTCCAGCAGGCAAAATGGGACCTCTATGTCAACCTCGTCGTCCCACTTCAATGCTGCATCGCATGCATGCGCATCCCCTATCGTACGACACGTCGCGCCCTTGTGTCGCGTCCTCCTCCTATTCCTATCCTCG
This sequence comes from Epsilonema sp. ZAB3_2, assembly GCA_030247985.1. Lineage (NCBI taxonomy): Eukaryota > Metazoa > Nematoda > Chromadorea > Desmodorida > Epsilonematidae > Epsilonema > Epsilonema sp. ZAB3_2. The sequence continues at coordinate 4,573 of JASAMW010001283.1, forward strand.
TTTCGCCGTATGTACGTTACGTACGTACGTGCAGCTCGATTCAGCATTTCGCGCACACCAATCAAGAGGCATGCATTTTATATGGCTGGCCTCCTTTATTGTCGCGTGAACTGGCTGGCGCTGGACCCCGACACATGATGATGAGCCTCCATCGGCGGATGACTTAGAACATCATAAATAAACGTCGGGTCAACTTCGGATCGAATCGGGGACATTCAAGAATCTCGTGAAAAGGGAGGCGACACCGAACCGGGCTTGGTGTCCGCAGGTAAAAAAAGATTTTTCGAAAGGTTTTCTAAAGAATGGATTGAGTTTTTTTTTCGCCTGGATGGACGAAAATTATACCGCAGAAGAGACGTGGTCATCTTTTTACACTTTCCCAAAAGCGTGAACTTTTAGTGGTATCTTTTCAGCGAAAATGCAACACATTTTGTGGGATGACAGGAAAATTGATCCAAATTACCCTTCGATAGATTAGGGCACCAAAAGAATAAAATGCTCAGTCTTTTCTTACGTGGCAAAAATCTCTCCTTGGTCCATACTTGAGCACTGGTTCCTGCGTCTGCCGAATTCTCTTCCGTTGTTTTGCCGCACAAAAGACGTCTATTGAAAGCTCTGAGGTGAAACACTGTTGAAGTGAACAATAAACAAACTGAAGCAGCAAGAGAAAATAAGGCTTGCAGAGCTAGCAAGCCGACTGTCTAGTCTGGGACAGACCTTTCCTCAGCTGATGATGCGATGGTACCAGCCGGCAGTTGTTTATGCAACCGAACCAACAAACCTTGGTATGTTGGTTATCTGAAAGCAATCACACATGATGGATGTTATCAAAAATATATAATTCTGCTTAGGGGAAGAATGGACGACTTAGTGTAAGCGCACAGAGCATCCCTGGCAGATATTGGCCCCAATTTATTGGGTATTTGAAATATCCAATTAATTGGATATCCAATTAATTGGGTTTTACGAAACCATTACATTGGGTTTTACGGAACCATTTTATTGGATATCCAATTAATTGGGTTTTACGAAACCATTACATTGGGTTTTACGAAACCATTATAATGGGTTTTACGAATCCAAAAGATTGGATAAATCCAATTAATTGGATTCGTAAAAATCGATAATTTTACGAAACCATTGTAATGGGTTTTACGAATCCAATTAATTGGATTTATCCAATCTTTTGGATTCGTAAAACCCATTATAATGGTTTCGTAAAACCCAATGTAATGGTTTCGTAAAACCCAATTAATTGGATATCCAATTAATTGGATATTTCAAATACCCAATAAATTGAAGCCAATATCTGCCAGGGATGCTCTGTGCGTTTACACTAAGTCGTCCATTCTTCCCCTAAGCAGAATTATATATTTTTGATGTTATTCTTAAAGGCTATCGCGCGGGCGCAGTGCAGGATTGGATTTCTGAAAAAAATAAATTATGCACTGAAGGTGCGGCAAAGCGGTGCGGGAAATATAAGCTTTACATAATGAGCAATCTATCGAACGTACAGTAAATACATACAGTACCTATGTAGTAATATTGTACTGTACCTACTGACATTTACCATAAAATGGCAACTTTATTCGCAACTGTAAACAACGTAGCAAATAAGGACGGGAATAATAAACCCGCCGAAACAACACGGTACAAAGATCAGAAAGGGCGTCGCAGAAGTTTTTTCAAAGCCTGTTGCAAACCTACTTCCAAGCTTCAAGGTTCTGCTGTTTTTTAGCCTGTTGTTTGTTTACAAAAGCAAAATTTTCGGCTTCAAAGCCGAAGCCCAACGCAACGCCTTCTTTTAGCACACATAGTAGACAAAATAATAGGCTGTGATAAAGCGAACGAAACGCCACTGGCCAAGCACACATTATTAGCAGTGGATAGGATACTCCTTGCGATAAAGAGCTCAAATTCAGCCGCTCGCCTTGCATTAAAGCAACGCATATGTACTCGAATGTTAAGACGGCAGGCGCAGTACATACATAGACACATACACGAATAATAATTAAAGTACATATCGGCGGCAAGATACTGCACACTCGCACTCACACCTCGCATTGAAAGCGCCACGCCAGACCTCACACTGCACAAACACAAAGAGAGATGTCCTGGGTGCAAACTGAGTGCAAAAGGGCAGCTGGAGATTTGTGAGCACAGGCAATGTGCACTACTGGACCCATTGTCATCAAATTTATATGGTGATGTTTATGTGTTTGGTGTCTCACTAAATTTAGGAGCGCCTAGCTACAGAAAAGCTGAAACGCAGATAATACGCAGCTTGTTTACATTACGTTCTCCAGTTGTGCAGTGCATGTGGATCGTCTCGAATGAAAACGAAGCTTCATTGATTGAAAAGAGCTGTAAATGAAGCCATTGGATATCCGGCGCAAGTGTACGTACATCTACCATAGACAGGTCATAACAATAAAATAAAAACAAAACAAAAAAAGAGGTGATGGTGCTATGCGCAAAACTAACACCTATTGCACAATGTGAAGGTAGGTACGTTATAATATGTTATAGAAGAGAAGAGATTAAGACAAGACTACATTACGTAAGTACTAGAAAAGAAATGGAAATACAGAACAAACGGGTAAGCGTATGGGGTACGGTAAACACGAGAGAGAAAAAAACATAAAGTACGGAAACTAAAAAAAAGAGGAAAAAAGGAGCGCGCAGATGCAGCAAAATGCAATGAAGTAAAAGGTGTAGTATGTATGCATAGAGGGGAAGGAAGTTATGCGAAGATGTAGAAGAGCGAGAAGTATTATGCGTATGTAGTAGTACACACACATACTGTACGTACGTGCTGTAGTAGATATACTAGAGTTCCCACGAGACTATCGAACGATCCAGCTATAACTCCGATACAGTAGATATAAGCTGAAATTTCCCCAGAAACCCAAGAATATAAGAGACGCGATAGCGAACTGAGAGCTACTAACGAAAGTCGCGCGCCACTACTTGTATAATAGAGACAGAAATAAAAAAACACATTGCTATAATCAGCAAAGATAGTAATTCTAAACCTATAAATAGTCAAAATTAGTGATATAGACGCGCAGATGCAGCAACATAAAATACACTGAAGCATATGTCAAGTCTCTCAATAAAACGTAAAGTAAAGTAAATAACCGGAAACACCAAACCGGGAAAAGAAAGGCAACCCCACCCGCCTCTAAAAAAAGGGGGAAAAAAAAACCAAAAGAAACAAACCGAGCAAAGAAAAGTAAGAAAAAGTAAGGGATTTTTGCTAAAATTAATGCATGCGCACAACAACAACACACACCACGCACAATCCAACAACACACACCACACACCTATATGCACAATTTAAGGGGGGACTAATATAGCTCCAGTCAAAAAAGAGAAAGAAGGAGAAAAACCAAAACAAAAGAACAAAGCACCACCCGGAAGAAAAAGAGGAAACCCGGGAAACGAAACACACCAACCCACACCCACACCCAACCCCCACGAAACCACCAAACAAGAAAAAAACCACTCAAAAACGCAAAAAACAAAAAAAGGAGAGAAGGGAGGAAAAAGAAGGAAGACGGCGACGAGAGGGGGCAGGAACACCCAGCACAAACGCACTGTAGTTGAAGGAAGGAAGGAAGGGGTCGATGCTGTCTCAGTTTGTCTTCTTCTCATCCGGGCTGCCGAAGAAATTACAGGTGTAAAATGCCTGGAGACAGTTGGGTTGCACATCAACCGCAATGGTAGAGGCGTTGAAAATGGCGTTTTACGTTTCACGTCACCATGACCACAAATTGCACGTGATCAGTCGACAGTGTTTGTCGTCTCCTCTAACACACCTAACAAACAACTTCTATAGCTGATTGACGTTTACGTCTGCATTTCAAATAACGAACCTGTTGCTGCCTGGCTTGCACACTTGTACTGTAGGATGCACGACTAACTTTGATGTGCGTACACAAGAACGTACGTACGGTGTGCCTCCCTACTCAGATTTAAAAATCAACCGTGACCCAGTCAGCTTCATATCACAACACACTTCTCACATAGGTGTGAATGTGAAATACGATACATACTATCTGCCAAACAATAGCATACGTAGCAATAGCATCATAAACAAAGGTTACAAAATTTTGTGAAGGGCGAGCTGGCCGTTGGTACATTCACGATAATCAGCGTACAGGAAATTCATTACAATTTGTACTCAGCATAGGCTCATGTGCTTGCTTGCCCGCGCTATTGGATAATTCACCTTTCCAGTTTGCTTTTGCAATGACGACGATAGCCGTAGTGCTGCTGCTCGTGCTAGCGCTCTTGTGGAACGAGATGCAAGTTGTTCCAATGGCCGCAGCTGTAAATATTGATTGCCATCCGGATGGTGCAGCCAGTCAACCCATCTGCGTGTCCAGAGGATGCAGATGGATATCTGGCAGCATTCCAGAACGCGCACCGCGATGTGTATTCACTGATTCCGATCCAAAAAGAATGGCAGGTTATGACGCGATCAGTGGGTCAAATCCAGCTGTACTAGAGCGCAGACCAACTCCATCCTTGTTCGGAGATGACTTCAGCCGAATCTACTTCCGCAGTACATTTCTGTCAAAAAATATTCTGCGAGTTGTAATAACCTCACATACTGATGGCATATCTGCAGCTGCGGGGTACGAGCATCTCTCCAGTATGAAAAGATTCGGTTTCGTCGACCCAGGTGCAGAAGTGAAGAGCGATGAAGAAGCAAAGTTTAGATCAGCCTCTGACTATCAATTGCACTTGGAAAGGAGCCCGTTCGGTTTTCGAATCGACAGAAAATCTGATCCGTCAGAGTACATCTTCGACAGTAGACAACTTCCCGGGTTTACATTTGCCAAGCAATTCATACAGATCACAACACGATCACCCACGCCCAATGTTTATGGCATCGGGGAACAGTATCATACGCAACTGCGACGTGATTTCAACTACTTCAAGCTCAACCTGTTCACGCGGGATATGAATCCTACAGTGCCCAACCAGAATATCTATGGTTTCCAGCCATTAAGCCTCGGTCTAACCAGCAATCATCGTAGTTATGGGATATTTGTGCACACTACTTACGGTATGGATCTATTCTTCCAACCAAATCCAAATCTGATCACATATCGATTGATCGGGGAACCTCTGGTTCTCTTCTTTCTGCTTGGTCCTACGTCTGACGATGTTGTGCAACAGTACACAAGTTTAGTTGGACGTCCGCAGTTGCCTCCCTATTGGTCCTTGGGCTTTCACCTTTGCCGTTACGGATACCGCGACCTGGCTTATTTGGAAGAGGTTTGGAAGCGAAACAGGGCTGCGCGCATTCCACAAGATGTCCAATTTCTGGACATTGACTACATGGATGATTTCAAAGACTTCACCTATGACGGCAAGAATCGATTCAAAGGGTTGAAGCAGTTCCTGCAACAGAAAGTACATGGTTCAGGGCGGAAGTTTGTACCTATAATTGAACCAGCATTGCCAGTTAAACCCAAAGAACCCTACCCACCATTGAAGCAGGCCTTGGAAATTGGTGCATTTATTCTCGACAATAGAACTGGATCTCCATTTGTCGGTAGAGTCTGGCCAGGGAGTGCACTGTGGCTGGACTACACTAAACCTGCCACAGTGGCCTACTGGAAGAAAATGCTGCAACAACTGCACAACAAGTTGCCGTTCGATGGTTTTTGGCTCGACATGAATGATCCCTCCAGCTTTGTCAGTGGATCAGTGGCGCCCCTTGGATGTGCGCGGAACAATCTCAATCAGCCTCCGTACAATCCCACAGCCGTCTCGCCGATCTTCACGAGAACCATCTGCATGGATGCACGCCAACACATCGGCTCGCACTACCAGTGGCACAGCTACTATAACTTCTTCCAGACGGTGGCCACTTACGAAGCCTTGGAAGGAATAAATGTTGGGAAAAGGCCGTTTATTCTGAGCAGGTCCACATCCCCTGGTAGTGGAGCGTACACTTCGCACTGGTCTGGCGATAATCTGTCCACCTGGTCTCAGCTCAATCACTCGCTGATTGTGATGCTAGAGTTCGGCATGTTCGGTATTCCATTTGTTGGTGCTGACATTTGCGGATTCGGTCACCAAACCACAGAGGAGCTGTGCCTACGGTGGTCGCAAACGGGCGCTTTCTATCCATACAGTCGTAATCACAATGACAAGGGTAGCAAGGTGGACCAAGATCCTGGAGTCTGGCCAGCTGCCACCGCCAGTGCCATACGCTCTGCTTTGCTCACACGCTACAGCCTGCTACCCTATCTGTACACTCTGTTCTACAGGGCCCATCGAGATGGACGTGGAGTGGCCCGCCCGCTTTTCTTCGACTTTCCAGCCGATTCGCAAGTGCTGAATATACACGATCAATTTCTCTGGGGTCGGCATCTGATGATCGCGCCGATTCTTCGACCTTATTCCACCCAGAGAACTGTGTACTTTCCCATGCACAGCAACTGGTACGCAATGAACGAAGGATACCATCCGATAGCTGAGACCGACATCAAAGGCACCACTGAAACAGTCACAATTCCTCGTGACAGCATCGGCCTGTTTATTCGCGGCGGTGGAGTTATTCCGATGCAGTATCCGGCGGAGTCCACTGCACTGGCACGACGCAATCAGTTCATATTGGTGGTCGCCTTGCGTTCCAATGTCACGTCTGGCGAGGCTGCAGAAGGCGAATTGTTTTGGGACGATGGTGAAAGTACCGACTCTCTTTCGACCCATCAATTCTGCCTGATTCAGTTTCGAGCAGTGAGCTCTTCATTTGTAAGGAATAGTAGAGGTGGGAAGCTAAAGATCACCCCAGGTAAAATCGGATGTATCACGATGCCAAGGTTGGGAAAAGTTATTATTGCTGGTGTCAAACGGAAGCCTAGAAGTGTGAAACTTGGAAGCGGCCAAAGGGTCTCCTTTGGGTTCGATAAAGCAAGAGAACTTTTGACTGTGAAACCTCTCGAGGTTTATCTCCTGCAAGAAAGCAGTTTGGTGTGGAAGTGACATTGGTTTTGGATGATGATATGCAATTCAATAACAGTGCAACATCAATGGCAAAAGACGTGCCATAATATTTTGTAGTCTAAATGTACGTACACTATTCAGTACAATATACATACGCATGGCATACATTAAGCGACAGAATTGTTTGCTTGAGTGTTGTAATGCCCCAATAAAAAGTTACTATCAATCTCACTAGATCTCCTATGGTTCCACTATGGGAAACCAGAACTGAAAGGTGTCCAGAGTACCTAGGAGCTGAGCCAGCGCTTCTGCTTCACTCCCCTCTTCCAGCTGCGCCTGGCCGCTGAGGAGCAGCTGCTGAAAGTTGGTCTGTCGCATGGCCACTCGATTGATGGCATCGCGGCTGAGGCGGAGACCGGCGTCGGCGTGTGCGATGCGCCCGCGTTGGTGGCTGAGTGCGCCATGCTCCAGCGTCAGGCTCCAGTCTTCGCCGATGTCAGTGAAGCATAGATTGAGCGAAATGCACTTGCCTGCCGCCTTCTCCGCGTTCACACGCACAGCCAGGTAGTCGAAGAACATCTCCAGGCTCATCGCTGCCACCAGATCTGCGCCTGCAGCCGCGGGCTGCATAACTCGAGCCTGCGCCCCACCACCCGTGGCTCCTGCGTGCTTCACGCTCTCTCGCAATTCCTTGGCGCCGGAGAGGTAGAAATTGCGCCAGACTCCGCTCTCCGCCTGGTACCCGAGCTGCTCCAGGGCATCTGCCTGCAAATGGCGCGCCTCCTCGTTCGCGGGATCCGCGAAGACCACGTGATTCACAACTTCCGACACCCATCGATAATCGCCCTGTTCGTAGGCATCGCGCGCCTTCCGCAGTACTGCCGCCGCTCCGCCCATGTACTCAACGTATTTGGTCGCAGAGCGTTCCGGCGGGTGGGGGTTAAGGTGGGCGGGATTCCCGTCGAACCAGCCCATGTAGCGCGCGTAGGTGCCCTTGACGTTGTGGCTGAGCGTGCCGTAGTATCCGCGCATATTCCAGGCGGACTCCAGCTCCGGAGGAAAGCGAAGCATCTCTGCGATCTCCGTTGCCGTGTAGCCGTGATTCAGCAGTCTAACGGGGTTCACTCAAAACATGCCGCTTGCGCTTCATTGTACGTAACTTCTCTGGGTTGATGGTATATACCCAACCTGTTTTTTAGCATACTCGTTCAGCCTGCCCAAGTTTAGCAAAGCCCCTTTAACCAAAGCAGCCAATAAAACTGAACCAACGGTCTCATCAACTAAGCCCTAATCCTATAGATTTATAGTACGCACGTAATGTACAGTCCCACCCACTAAATACGTAGCCGTTGTGCGCACTGGTCATGTTTCGAGTAAACCCCGGCTAAGCGTCTGATCGTTGATGAATCGATATCCATCTCTCTGCTGCTTGAGCAGCCGCACCAGCTGCTCCCTGCCCCAGGTGGGCCATAGGTGGACGCCGTACAGTACTTCCGCCTTGTCGCCCCACATCTGTATCGTCTGATTCAGATACTTGGACCAGGCGAGCGCGTCGCGAACTTTCGCGCCACGCGGCGTGTACACGTTGTGCTGACAGCGACTGCAGTTCTCTGCCGCTGTTACCGCTTTCAACTGTTCTACGTACCTGAAAATGTACCAATCGCTGTCGTGACTGAAAGGCGGCGTCGTATGGCATCAACAAGACTGTACTGTACCAAGACTGTATGCATGTACCACATGTACAGTGTGCACGTACACGTTCCTACAGGAATAACGTAAATAATTTATAAAGCTAACCAATGCATTTCCGCGGGCGCTTCCGAATCGGGGGCCATGAGGAACTCGAAATCCAGTCCGTCGATGCGGCGTCGCTCGCCCGTCTGGCGAATGTAGTCGGTGGGTGGAATGAGCGTGACGCCGCCTCTGGACACGCTCATGCCGAGTCCGGTGCCGACGGCTCCCTTCGCGTCCACCGCCAACAACTGACCGTACATGTAGCTGGCGCGTCGGGTCATCGCGTTTCCTGCCAGCACATTCTCCAGCACCGCCTCTCTCATGAACCCCTCGGGCGCGAGAATCGCCACCTCCGACCCATCTTCCACTACACCGCGAACGCCCCCGAAATGGTCCACGTGGGAGTGGGAGTAGATCAGTCCGTTAGCAGTGGAAGGTACAGTAGGTAGGAAAGGTATAACTGTAAAGCATCGTTTATACCCTCCAACTTCCCAACAAACAGTTTTGCAAAGAAATCATTCTTTTTAGAAGTGAAATAACCGAGCGCAGGTACTACGTACATAGGCTACGTACACAGTAGGCTACATGTTTTATACTCCCCTTCCCCCTCTCCCGCACATGAATTCTCCCAAGCTAACGGACTGATGTAAATGACGGCTTTGACGGGTCGGCGTGGACGATGATCGAAGTAGAGATGGAGCGCCGCCGCCGCTGTCTCTTTGCTGACCAACGGATCGATGATAATCAGGCCGCTGTCGCCTTCTATAATCGTCATGTTGCTGAGATCCGCGTTGCGCACCTGGTACAGTCGATCCACCACTCGGAATAGGCCGCCTTTCAGCACCAGCTGGCAGTGCCGCCAGAGACTGGGATTAACGGTAGTCGGCGCCGGTTGCCCGTCGCGAATGAAACTCGAATACAAACTGCGTATTTCTTGCTTTCTATGCCGTGTTGATAAATCACCTTACAGTACGCTCTCAAGAACTTACAACCCTTTTGAATATTTTGGCACATTTTTTAGCACAAGCTTTAAAAATGGGTTACATACTGTAATGTTTCGTGTATAATTGCGGCCCATGGAGTTGCAAAAAGATTAGCCGGCAATTTTAGGGGACGTGTTGGGGCACTATTAGGTATGCATGATCGACCCCAATTTATTCCCAATTTAGGGAACAAACAAACTCATTAGTCTTAGTCAGCTATACATAAGCAAGGATGGGCATAACGATAACGATGGGCAAGGGCAATAGAGAGGGTTATACACAAGCCATTACACTATTCCAGCTTCATCATACCAACGGCCACAGAAATCAAAAAGTACACAGTAGGCGCTGGCGTTCCAAACCATATTCTCTTCCTGCTGATTTTGCCCTTCTTCCCCTTCTTGCTCTGTAGCTTGGAGAATCAGTCCGTCGTTGGGCAGAGGAGCGATGAAGCCACGCGTGGCGTCTTCGTAGTCCGACGTGTCCGCCGTCGGAAGACGCGAAATCAGCTCTGCATTGACGCGCTTCGTGAATTCCGTAGCATCTTTACGCTTATCCGGCGGCATGGCTGTTAACGTGGACATGGTTGTTGTAGCCATGATTTATCAAAAGAATTTCGGCTTCTGAAGTTGAATACGTAGCAGAAAATCACTCTTAGCTTGAATGAAACTTTTCGCTTTTTGTTATGCACACTGCACTGCACACTGCAGAGTCAAGTCATAGTCAAGTAGTCAATAGTCAATACATACGTACCTACATATGTAAAACATGGGCAGCAAGATTATTTGCATGTACAGAGACAGATCAGTCGTTTTCATCCTATCGCAACTCTGCCTGACTACTGCTGCCAGATAATAGGCGTGTTGAGCTCGTCGCATGCCTGTGCACAGTTTACTTGGCCACTGTGCGTTATGGGTAGATGGGAAAATTGCGGCGCCTTTCGTGTCTGTGTCCTGCTCAATGGCATCCACAACGAGTTTTTCGCACCTTTTACCATGTACCACCAACTGCATACATTATGTAATAATGTACGTACAGTAAGTACGTTACTGCATTGATTTATGCAATTCATACAATCAATGCTTGGTGCAAATGGGTCCGTGTTAGTCGAATAGTCGCAGCCAAACTGAAACTTACAATCGTGGTCTGCACTGGGCACTCTCACGAAACGATTTTATTGCAATAATGCCAATCATGGTCGAATAATAAATTAAATTAGTACCTACACAACCCTACATACATACCTGTACGTAGTATGATATCCAACGTTTAGCCCAATACGTCGACCTAAAAGCGAAATTTGCGCGCTGAATAAATTACTGCACGGCACGAAATAGGAATAATGTGTTATTTTATACTGGACTGGACGTGTGCACGTTTTTCAGCTTATGCGGGCACAGGGACGAAGCAGTACCGAAGTGCGAATATTCGACACAGTATCCCGCGAATAGCGCCGTCGACAAACGGACTCGAGTGTGATCCTTCTGATCCGACAGCGAAGAAAGCAGCCGCCGATACCACCACCGCATACTTCTACTGCTCTCTATCAGGGTAAGGGCGTGGTGTAGGTTATTTTAGGTGGAACTGTTGTAGAGTTTGAACCGTGTTTCCTCAGAAGGTCGGAAAGGTAGGATTGGCCCGAATTACCCCCACACTACCGTACCTTATTGTGCATACTCGTAGATTATTGATTGCTGGAAAATATTTTTGAATTTGCATAAGACCAAAACACCTTCCTTGTGCGTTTCTTTCACAAGGGCAGTCCTAACGTAAACATTTTTGTCAGTGCTTACATTTCTTGCTGCATTTTCTGCATATTTTTTGTATTTTTATATACCCTGTGGCGCTTTATTTGTCGACAAAAATAAATGCAGCCAGATAAAAATTTCAAAATGCAAGCAAGTAATATTATGTACTCCTAGAGCGGTCTTCTGACGAACGCCGCTCTAGCAGTACATGGTAATATACGTACAGCAAAAAAAGCGAAAAAAAGTGTTCATGTTTGGACTGCCCTTCACTTCAGGAAGTTTATGCGAAGAAACT
>JASAMW010001284.1:0-10617 GCA_030247985.1 Epsilonema sp. ZAB3_2
ACTGTTTTGTTGTCCTATAAAGTATTCATAACATTTCCTATGTCTCATGAGTCATAACCCAAAGCCTAGCGAACACCTCAATTTGGCGTTTTGCTTGCACATCTATATATTATGCAGTGCAATGTAAAGTGCAAATTTTCCTGCGATTGAATGAGGTAAGCACGTCAGGGGTGAGTTCAGAGGTCGGTCAGTTCGTTCGTCGGTTGCAGTTCAACAATTCTGTCACAGAAATTCGTTGGTCCATGTCCATCGTTGCACAGAGCAATCCGCGAGTTTTATGCATGTGCCATTTTACTCTTCTCTGTGCCGCTTCCTGTATAATAATTTTAGCGTAGTGTGCACTCATATTTGAGCTGACCATTGATTATTTATTCGGGCCTTTGTTAGCCCTGTCCTGTAGTCTCATTTTGAGGCGTGAAAGGTGGGGCAACTTGCGCCGCGCGAGCGTATTGTCCACTTTTACCTGGCTGGTAGTGACAGCGTGATTTTCGTTACGCGCAGGGGAAAAGTGTCGTTTTGATGGGGAGACCAGACCAAGGGTATACTCAGGCCAAAAATGTTTGGGTAAGATCACTTGACCATCGAACATTACCGTAGTTGTTCATCGATTTCAGTTTCAAACAAGTAGGGTACTGGGGTAAACCCGCCCATGGGGGAGGTATAAGGACCATACAGGTGGGCAGGTTTTCCACCATGGGCGGCTTTACCCCAGAGTACCCTATGCTGCCCCCTATTCTGAAAAAATTTGGGGCGGAAAAATGTGGACAGGGGCAGAGTTTTTCGCCCAAACTTTTTTCCGCAGGTATACCCCAGGGAGGTGAGGTGTTCTGCCTGCTGTCCTCTTCCTTCCGATTTTCATTGTTTGCAAAAAGAGCGCTCAGACTACTACTGGGTGCTAGGCATCTGGCAGGCAGGCATTGTTTGCACTTCCCTTCTGTGACTTCCTGTGTGGATCAGAGGTGCAGACTTCTCTTGACACAAAACTCCTTTGAAATTCGAGTTATGCACCTAATCTCTGTCTGTGTAAAGCTGATTTGAGGTTTTGGAGGTTTCAAGTGCCTGACTAGCCGGAAGAAAAGGAAATCTTTTTGCTGGTTCAGTTTCCTTTGGTTGGTTGGAATCAGTCAGGTTCAACAGTGTGCTAGAGATACAGTATATTGCTTTTCTCTCGTTTGCTGAGTTGAGTCTGCTTATCTATCACGGCTTGAAAGCCAGCCAAAAGTGCTTGCTGACTGAATTATTGCAAACTACTGGTGCAATTTGGATGGCATGGATGTGCAGTGGACTTCGTTCTCACCGTTCAACTTTCAACAGGTTGCATTTTCGATCTCTCTGTATGTAGCCCACTTTTTGCAGGCATGCGTGCTGTAGACGTCATTTTATCCCTGTACCTCTGCAGTGCGGTGACCTAAAATAAAAGCTGTGCTACTGTTTATGGAGCCGCAGCAAATTATTTTACTGGTACCTAGCATAGTCAGTGGAAAGATTGACAACGCATTTTAGCGCCAAGCTAACGTTGAGTTTTTCTACAGAGCAGCTGCTGCTATCTGTGTTAGCTGACGGCTTTGCTTGTCATTCCATCGATTTTATGTGCGTCTGTGTCCCTTTCTCCTTTCAGTCGCTGTTGGCTTTGCTTTGGGTTTGTGCAAACGCAAAGGCATAAAATTGTGCACATCTCTTGCTAATGTGTGGAGAGAGTACGTAGGCACACTTGTTCTATCGCACCCACCCACAGAAAATGCAATCTGAGTGCCCACACGTTGAAAACTGGCGTTCTGCGTTTTGGGTGGGTTTTTCGCGTCTATTAATTCTAGTATTTCTCAGGAAGTCTGAAGAAATGTGATAATTTGGGATGCATGCGCGATTTCTTTATGAAGCTGTTCATGCTATATGCAGCTATATATCCTAAGCTGGCTAGACTCAAGACCGCGCCTTTGGATGTAATCATGTTTTTGTTTGTTGCGAATAGGACAAAAAACAAGATCTCAATCTTATGCCTCGTCGCGTGAAGATTATTCTGGAACATTTCCTGGGGGTGGGTTTGTAGCTAAAATTTGCGGGAGGTGCAGCTAATAAGCCGCTTTCCTGGAATCTCGAGGAGCTTTGTGCCAAATCTCAAGTCTCTACGTACAGATATGTCATTAGCAGAAGTTGTGGGGTAATGTGGGGTAGAACCGGACGGTGGAGTAATTCCAGACACATCTCCTAAGTATTATGCGCGATGACAATTAGCTGAGTGATACTGTAACGTTTCCAATCCAGTGCAATGATTACTAGTGCTGAAGTATATATCACTTTAGCCAACATACCTGACCCAACTGTACTGGTATTGTGCCAAGAAGCTAGGTGTCCATTTGAACCATATACCCCATTGTCCGGTTTTCCCCAGTACCCTAATTCATTACGCTTGTTTGAGCTGAAAGTAACAACATGTTGCCTTCCGTATTTGTTACAGGAAAGCGTGGAACAAGCTGCAGGAGGAACTAAGCCTCTCGTCGCCCTATCCCAGCCATATCATCCTCATCAGTCTAGCCTAATAAGAACGCGACAGCAACTTCAGCCCTACTACTATTCTTCTTCAAGAGACCGTCAGCCGTACTATCAGCCGCCATCATCATTCCATGCTCATCAACAAGCCTACTACAGTAACTCCCTGTACTATCCCGCCGCCATGAGTAGCAACAGCGGAGTGGGTCTTACGTGGGAGAGACTCAAGAAAGTGCTGGGCTTCAGTCCGGATTGTCAGAATGATGGCACCAAGCTGCTCAGTGGAGACTGTCTCTGCCCCCAGTACTTCGACGGCCAGTACTGCGAGAAGGTGCTCTGCCTTAACGGAGCGAGGCCCGCTCGAAATAACACCGTGTGCCGGTGCAGAGACACGCAGCATTATCGGGGTCGACACTGCGAGGAACTGAGGTGCGAGAACGGCGGAATTCCGCTTAAAGGGGAGATGCGGCAAAGAATTGTCCATATTGAAGGCGAGGAGCGATTTTTCAAATTTCCTTCTGTGAACCTGTGCAGTTTCACACGCTGAATCGATCCCACCCACCTGTCTCGACGCGCTTTTGCCTTTTCGCAGAGAAAACCCACTTGCAAAGGGCGTTTCGCAATAAATTGCGCGAAAACGTTGCGAAACACGTTTTGCAAGACAAAATCGCGTCGAGACAGGTGGGTCGGATCGAATCAGCATAAAAAACGGCATAGGTTCATCGAAAGAAAATGTGAAAAATCGATCCTCGCCTTCACTATTGGGAAATCTTTGCCACATCCGCCCTTTATGAGCGGCCTGTGCGACTGTCTGGACAACTGGTACTCTGGGGACTACTGCGAAAGCTACGCCAGCCCCTGGGGCATCGTGTTTGGGGCGCTGGGAGCTCTGCTAATCGTGCTGGTCGTCGTGTGCATTCTGTGCCGCCTATACCCCTGTAGCAAGTCGTCCTCTGCGAGGAATAGGAATCGCGGCGGCAGGCGGGGTGGCAGTCCGTCGTCTTCCTCGACATCGGGTAATGCGGAAGATTCTTCCAGAGGACAGACAAGGAATGCAAGCAGGGGCGGTTCTAGAGGACAACGCCGCGAAAGCAGGGAAAGGGTGCATCAATCGCAAAATCACAACCATCGACGCGCCGTGGACAACTTTTACTTTCGCGGAGCTCCCCTAGCTTCGCCGGGGGCTAGAACCGGACCTGGTGGGGTTGTCGGGAGGGTACGAGGGGTTCAGATCAACGCGGCGTGGGCTCCTTCGGTACCCGTGCCCGTGCCCCCTCCCCCACCCACGTCGAGTGCCGAATTTTTGCTGGACAAGTTCGCCTACCCTCCCCCCAGTTACGATGACGTAATAAAGGATCAGGCCAAGTACCCGATTGCTCAGCCGCCCCCACCCAGCTTCCAACGATCTCAGAGCGAAGTTACCCAGCCTTTGATGACGACGACAAATACCGGTAGAACCACCAACACATCAGGAGAACAACATCAAAATAGTGCTTCGATGATGCAGCAAGATCAAAGGGAACAACACCAGCAACCGATGAGAAGCGTGTCTGTGGCTGTTCCCCTTCTTACCATGCCCCAATCTGACGCGAACGCAACCAGCCATCAAGAGGCGATTAGAATTACGGTTGGAGAGACAAGCGACATAAGCAACTGCTCAGATCAGGAAGAGAGAAGGGAATGAGAGGACATATTGGTTTTCTGGCAATAAATGGAAGAAGAAAAGGGTTCGAAGAAGCCAAGTTGTTGAGATTATTACGGATATGGCCATTCTCTTGCACGCTTTTTGTTGAACAAAATACATGTCAGTGATTTCGTACTTCTTCTTTTTTTTGTACAAAAGATTAGTGGACCTTTCTTTATATACGTACTATGTGCTGAGCTGAATGCTGATGTTGAACAGTATTTCTTGATTTTTTGGGCTCAATTCTGTTTTCTTTGGGATGTCAGTCAGTGATTGAGTGGTGTCAACAATTCTTTTGTACGTAGTTGTTTCGGCGTTATGCTTTTTTTCTCCTGAATAACAGTTTTGTTTTTGATTCTTTCTGTGTAATGTACATCTACGTATGTATATGCACTGTTTATGACCGCATTTCGACGGTAGGTATGTTTACGTACATGTACTTACATTACTTGCAAGGGGTTTCTTTCTACTTACAAGAAAGACACCTAATGCACTAATGCATCAGCTGTGTATTCTCGGAAATAATAACGGATGTTGCATATTCACGTTATGAAACTTTCTTATCGGTCGTTATGGATTTTTGCCATTAGACGGGCCGTGCAGATAAATCGCGTTAATAAAAATACGAATAAATAAAATCCGTGCACAATTACGCGTGTCGTCAATGCAAAAGTTTCTGGTGTGACGCGTTTGATAAGGTTTGAAGATCCAGGTGTATTTTGTTTCGGGCACTGCAACGGCCCAGATCAAACAAGTTTTTCGTAGGAAATGACGAAGACGCGGCATGAATAAAAGAGGAGCTTGCACAAAATACGACGAGCGCCGTGGTAGTTTAATGGTAGAACTTCGCGTTGTGGCCGCGACGGCGGTGGTTCGATTCCACCCCACGGCACGGAAATTTTTTTCCGATTTGCATTCTAATTTTCTTTCGGGAAACTGCGCGGCGCATTTTTATTTTTTTATTTATAGG
Organism: Epsilonema sp. ZAB3_2; assembly: GCA_030247985.1. Lineage (NCBI taxonomy): Eukaryota > Metazoa > Nematoda > Chromadorea > Desmodorida > Epsilonematidae > Epsilonema > Epsilonema sp. ZAB3_2. Next base: position 5,142 of record JASAMW010001284.1, read on the forward strand.
TAAATCTTGCAGTCTGCGCCAAAAAATGCCTACCAATTTTTCACAATTGCGCTTTAGAGGGTTACGGTAGCGTATGACACTACTTTGTTTTGTTGACACCCGTCTCATGCAGCTTCAGTTGAAGGAAAACAGTTTTTATTCCAATTAGTGGAATAATCCCAACTTTTACGTCACGTCCATCTCCTACTCGTTAGCGCAATTCTTTCCCTTTTTTCTAAAACTTCCCGCCTCATTATTTCTTCTTTTTTGAGGACATTTTCAACAATTTTTATTGTGGCCCACCAAATTATCGAGGACCTCTCGGTCTCGAGTGTCAGTCGCTCAACATTACGAAAAAAGACCAAGAAATTATTCTCTCCTTCAAACTCAACCGGAGATACTCTACGTTCTATCCGATAGAAAAACTTGAGACTTTGCATTTTTGCACCTTCTCTTTTTGTTGACACTGTCGGATGCTGTCGTGCACTGTCTGCTGCTTTGCTGATAGCCAATAAAATATTCGAAATTATGCAATTGCAAAAATTGTTGCCATTTCTTTTGCTTGGAGCAGTTTCTGCCCAGGTACCTCAGGAATGTTTGGAGCAAATTCGAGTGAAAGCCGATGAAGTTTTGGCTCCGATTCGAGCCTGCTTTACCGAGTAAGAAAGAAAAGTCTCTAGAAAGTTCAGCGGTTTTCTCGTCACGAAAAGAAGCAAAATCGGCGCTTAATTTTTATCTAGACTATTGTAGATAAAAATGAAATGCCTTGCTACTGTAGCTTTCAGCTTACTTTGTAATTTTTAAACTTTACTTGTAAAATGCTTTGCTTACTGTAGCCGGAATTTTTCGTGCAAATTTTTGTCCCATTCACATGAAACATACAGTTAATATTTTTTCTATGGCGGACCAGTTGCGCTAAGAATTGTGGGTGGGTTTGGCTTGGTTGGTTGGCTCGAGAAGGAAAATTTGCCAGATGTGCTAGGGAATCGAACCTTGGACCTCCCGCGTTCCAGTCGAGCGCCTTAACCAGTTGACTACACATTTATATACTATTAGTTGGTGAGATACATTTTTTGGTTAACCACTGGGCGCTGAGCGCTGAGCGTTAGGCGTTGGGCGGTTAACGGTAATATCAATGTTGGGCAGGCACATGGATGGACTTCGGCTAGGCTTAGGCTCAGGCTTAGGCTGAGGCCTACCCCTCTGCATCCAATACCTAAGCCTAAGCCTTAGCCTAAAGCCTAAGCCTCAGCCTAAGCTAATGTCCATCCATGCGCTTGCATAAAATAGATACTCTGTTCACCTCCCAGCGCCTAGCGCCCAGCGCCCAGCGCCCAGTGGCTAACCCCTTAGCGCCTAGGGCCCAGCGCCCAGCGCCCAGTAACTTCAAACACCTTTTTTTTGGTCTGAGATGAGAACTCTGTCTGGTTCTTAGCAATGGCTGTACGATGCCAACTGCAGAGGAATACGTGGATGGACATATTGGCGATGATGCGGATGACTGTGGAGAGAGGGGATGCATGAATGACGTGGTGGATAAGGTCGGAGATCCGTTGATCGGCTGCATGAAGGAGCAGCTGCCGAGCGTCCCAAAAAAATTGTTCGATGCCGCGAAAAAAGCGCTTTCCATGCTGCGATTTGGAAGAAATAAGCAGAGAAGAGAGGAAATGTGAGCAAAGCTTTCACTGAACAGTATCTTTCGTCTGAAAACTTACCGTCTCATTGCTTGGCGCATGCATTACAATCCAAAGAATTACTGCTAAACTCTTCTAAGAGAGTTTTTGGATTTTGTACCCAACATGGCAGGGACGTACCTACTGTACGTATGTATGTGAAACTTACTCCCCTCACCCCTCCAAACCGTTGGAGAATTATTGCTAAGGCTTCTAAGAGAGTTATTATTGTTTTAGCAAGCAGTGCATGAAAGGGAAGCGGGACGAGTTTCTCGCGGATCGCTGCGGCCCAACGGCGGAGCAGGTCGGCGCCTGCTTAGACGAAGAGAACCCAAGGATGAACGGACGCGTTCGGACGGCACTGAACGAGTAAGCGGCCAAACCTGCGAGTATGATGTTTCACTCACTTGTACATAGTATTTTCTTCCCTGCCCTTTCTCAGACTCAAATTGCCTCTTTCTTCACCCAGTGTTTTGTCAAGCTTTTGGATGGCGTGGGGTAAAACTGAGCATAAGGCGTACATAACTGTACATATTCCGAGATACAGTAGGTACATTTTGAAGGGCATCTTTTGAAAATGGGACGGGACGTCGCATGGTCGCAATACCAATTAACTCCTCCTGTCCTCGGCGAATTCGACGACCGTTTGACGGCCGTCCAACGGCCGTTTTGACGACCGTTTTATTGCCGTTTTCCGGCCGGAAAACGGCCGTTACGACCGTCAACGGCCGTTTCCGCCGTTTTTCTATTTTTCGTCGCTCCGCACTACCAACGAGTGAAAGAAGCGAAGAGAGAAGGCAGAATGAGTCAAAACTGATAACATTCGCGCGTGTGGGCTAAATCTTGGCTAAAAATCCCTGATATCACAGAAAAAACGAAGGAATAACAAATTTTCGCGTCTCCTACTATTTTCGGTGGTGTGGAGCGATGAAAAATAAAAAACGGTGGAAACGGCCGTTGACGGTCGTAACGGCCGTTTTCCGGCCGGAAAACGGCAATAAAACGGCCGTCAAAACGGCCGTTGGACGGCCGTCAAACGGTCGTCGAATTTTCCGAGGACAGGAGGAGTTAAGGCGGGCAGATTTGCCCCATAAGAAGTTTTGCTCCACGATGACGCTATGCCCAAACATTTTGGATCAACTCGTGAGCATGACGTTTCTCCAACCACTCATTCGCCATTCTCTTTCAGACTGGACGAATCCTGTCGCAACCAGGTGCGAGAGGCCACCTGCGTCTGTATCGACGAAACCCTGGAAGAAACTTCGACTCCCGACGGCCGTGACGCCATCGACGAAGCGTTGGACTGCGCCCAAGACACGGGTTTGATTCCACCCGCCTTCCGCTTCTTAAACGCCCAACTCGTAAGAGGTGTACTGGACAGGATCTGCAACCGTGCCTCTAGCCCGCAGAGGAGTGGAGGAATCTTGAGATCGCTCTTCAAAAGCCTCGCGACCAACAGAGGAAGAGGTGGAGGAGGAGGAGGAAGAGGCGGAGGAGGTTTATTTGGAGGATTGGGAACGGGACCGAAGGAGGGTGGACCACCTGGGTTGCTTGGACCGCCGGGCTTGATCAGAAGAGATGGGTGATACGTGATACTGTGACACCTTTTGACTTGTACCAGGCAAAATAATAAGTAAAACTAGTAGTAAACTACTACTGTATTAGAAGAATGGCTGACGTAGTGTCATCACTAGTCATCACTAGCAGCTAGCAGGAAGGAAACCGCACCAATTTATATTTGCGGAAAGTGCAGAGCTGGAGCGCAATGAACTGGAACGGGCTGCGGCAGCCGTTTTATTTCTTTTTTTTTTTTTTTTTCCCAAAATATATTTTATTCCCACTTCAACTCATGTGCACAATAAATGTAATGTACCCTTGATTAGTACTGTTAGTATATTATATATATAGTAGCAGCAGAAAAATGCAATTCTTTTCCAACGCTTTCAGCCTTTGCCTGTATTATACCAATTACTTTTCCCAAAACCCAACAGACTATCCTCCACACTATCCCCACCTCCTCCTCTCAACCCTGTCACGTACCCTATCAATTCGCATCCATGTTCACCTCCCCGCTGCCGCCCGGAGCTCCCTGATCCGCCCCTCCATACCCTGGTGGACTGCGACCCCGTGGCAGAAATTGCTTGAATTGACTGATCACCCGCTCGTATGAGTAGCCCTTTCCATCCACTCTCAAGCCGCCGCGGTCAGTCACCAGGATTTTACTCTGCTTCTTCGCCAACTTCATATTCCTTGCGACCTAAAGCATGCATTCTAACTCCCAATATTGCCTCCCTGACATCCTTCTCCGCTATGTACTGTATGTACCGTCTCGTCCATTTTTTTACCAGGTTGATATAGTCAAACCGGGCTTTCTCCATGGGGGATAAATCCCGGCTGACATTAAACTTGCGCCCGTTGCTATTCGGGTCCTCTTTCCACGCTTTCAACTTGGCGAACATTTGATGGCTGTGAATGAGCAGGTCGAAGATTCCATTGGCCGCAAAGGTGACCTATACATACAGCGATCACTTCCCTATTGCATTGCCCCTCTATTATGCCCTCTTGCAGCGTCATACCAATATTCCTGGGCTTCTGTTCCCTTTGGCCATCAACACTTCCGTATTGGTGACTTTGAACACTGAGCTCTCCCTTGGGCATTTCAACACCTCATACACCAGAAACTCGATCACTTCTCTCCGCTTGTCGCCATTCCTAGCCTCAGCGGCCGTCAGCCCATGTTGCCAGACCACAATATTACCTGCTCACGCACATACCCCGTAGTTTGTACATGTTCGATGTATATTACATACGAAGGCATTAGTACAACAGCCATGGTTCTACAGCTCACTTGACGTGGCAGCTCGACGCAGCTTCTCCAGCTCCTTGTACACCAAGCCATTGAAGCTCTTTTGTTCCCCCTCAAAGTCCTCCTGATGGCGCACCCGCTTATCAACTGCTCCAAGCTGCGAACACACCTCCCCTCGCAGGGCAGTAAGCTGCGCCGTTAAAGTGCCGATCGGCTTGAGAGCCTCAGCTATCTGCTGAAATCGGGCTTCCAGCGCGTCACCCATCTCTCTGTCGCGCACGAACACATGAACACTAATGCGCAAACTTTCCTATTCAAGTCATGAGTTGTCTGCGCTTCACTGCTCAATGCAACTACGCACGGAACATACTCAAGTACCTGCATTTTCAATGCAGTTGGCCCTAAGCCCATCAATCAATACTTCTTCCATGCGCAAAACTTAACTGAGGTACCTGCATTTTCTAATGCAGTTGGCACTGAGCCCACCAATCAATATCTCCTGTATGCACATACGTACGCTCTCTCGACAACCAACGCTTTATTCCTCCTCCCAAAACATCATTTCCAAATCACTTCTCGCTATTAGGCATAAATTCCCTCATCCTCTCCCCCACCTGATCATAACGCAACCAAGCCTCCCCTTCCACTTGCAGGCCATTGCCCTTGATCGATATCTTCTTCCTGGGGTATGCCTTCTTATACTCCCGTACAACACATCGCAATACATACGCTTCCCGTCTTTCTTCTGGAGTCAGATCACGATCAACGGTGAACTTCCGAGCAGCATTCGCTGGATCTGATTGCCAAGCTTTCATCTTGTCGATCAAACTGTCCTGTTGGACCAGTTTATCAAAAATTCCATTGCCGGCGCATGTCACCAAGATCGACTTACCCAAGGGTTTCGTACAAGATATTTCGTACGCGCCCCGCGGCTCCACACCCAGAACTGACTGGAATAAAAAATCGACAGCCTCCCTTCTCTTTTTCCCATCCTTCACTGCCGCCTCTGTGAGACCAT
>JASAMW010001285.1:0-18166 GCA_030247985.1 Epsilonema sp. ZAB3_2
TTTTTAAGCGGGTTAATTCGGGGTCCAGCCTAACCTATATTCTGGCCAGAGAGTTCGCTATGGGACTCAAGTCGTCCTGTGTAGTTTGCATATACTTCTGCTAATTAGAAGCCACACGAAGCACGGACAGAAAAATCCGCATTTGTGAATCTATTTTACGCAACGCGCCTTGAATGCCAAAACTCAACGAACGAACGGCAACGAACTCATACTGGTCAGACTAGAGTTTCAGATGGTAATGGAAGAAGATTGGCAACTTTCAGCCGGCCCGAATTATCCCACATTATCCTCCTCTGCCTTGCCTGCCCATACCCTAACCCTATGTATAGATCGACAAGGATCACTCCTAGAATGGGGGGGGGCATAAAATGAGGGCGTTCGGCTGTGCCCATGACGGTGACGTTATAGGAGTGTCCCTTGTCGATGAGTACGTATGTACCTGAAGGGCGGGGGTCGCTCCTTTTCGCCCGTGCCCGTGCCCACTCCCGTCCTGCTCGCGTCTCCTCCCAGTTCTCCTCCGCGCGTGGTGTTCGTGGCGTCCGCCCCGCTCTCCGTGAAGCCGGAGCCGGGTATGTGGTACTGCTGGACGTACTGGTTCCAGAGCTGTCGCGTCAGCGCCACGGCCACCATATCGCCCGCGTTGACGCCGACAAAGCGCAGGATGAGGACTCCGTCCGGGTGCAGGGCGTTGTGCGTGAACTTCCGCACGTAGCGCCCGTCCAGATGGGCCGACGGGTCGGTGGAGGCGCAGCGCATGTACTTCTCGATGACGGCTTCGCGACTGGCGCGCGGATAACTGGCACAACAAAATAACACTCGTAACTCATAAAAAGTAACACTCGAAAAAATAACACACAATGACGGCTTCGCGACTGGCGCGCGGATAACTGGCACAAAGAGATAACACGGACAGTACGTACACATATTGACGTACAGTACATACCACTCAACGCAACTCGTGCATACACTGCACTACAGGGCAAGTAAAAAGCGTAGCCGAGGTAAATAAATCGTACACTTACTAACGCTGAGGGGTAATAAAGTCGTCCAATTACTAAGGCTGTTTTTGAAAGCATCTTTCTCCATGGGTGACCGGGTTTACCCCTCCAATAAAGCGGCCGGGTTAAAATTAGCCCACAGTATCTTACTTGATAGGACAACAGATAGCGCACGTACAGTTGAATTACAGGTACCAAAAATATATAATTCTGCATAGGGGAAGAATGGAGAACGTACAGTAGTGAAAAGAAACGAAGAGGCATTGGCCCGTATTCGCCCCTTTATAAAGGGTTTTTAAAATCGCCTATTTATTGGGTTTTACGTAACTTTCACTACGTCCACAATTCTTCCCCAAGCCCAATTATATATTTTTGGTAATAATACAATAGCTACCTGGTGCATAGCCAGTAGAGGAGATTGAGGGCGTTGCAGCAGCCGACGAAGATGAGCCAGAACCAGAGGAAGAGGTAGATCTTCTCGTTGAACAGATTCATCATCAGCACGCACTGCACCGTCCACGTGTGCTTCTGGCCCATCTCCCGCACCTCGAAGTCGCACATGGTCACCCGCGGAAAGTGACCGCTGTCCTTCCACTCCCGCCCGTTCACCAGGTCCGCAAATATCTAGGCAGTCAGTCAATACATCAGTACTCCTCACTTGGAACAACGAGTCAATCGGTGCAGGTTACTGTGGGAGTAAGCCTGACCACCTATCTAGTCCTGAAAGCCGTTGTTTCTACGTGCGTGGCCGGGTTTACCCCATAATACCCTACATAATACATATGAACAAGCAATAGAACGAATAATACTGTACTCCTGCATGCAGAATAGGTGCAGTGCACAGTATTCATGAAGTACATACATACATCATACTTACATACGTACGTACCCTACCCTATCATAAGTTACGTACATACATACATACGTTCCGATTACATAGTCTACCATGCATATACAGTACACACAGTATGACCTTGTCGGTTTGTTGTTCGTTTGTTGTCCGTTTATATATGGGTGATGTCGGTTCGTTGTCCGTTCGTCAACAAACCGACAACACTCATATTATAACGGACAACAAGTTGTTGCCAACAATGACGCCAAGTCGCGGTATGTGTTAACGAATACCTGGAGTCCCCAGAGTTTGTAGTTGGAGCCGAGGAAGGCGTTCATGAGGAAGAACTGGCCGATGACGTTGAGCACGTAGAGGAGTTTGACGAAGACGTAGAGCGAGTTGAGGTAGGCGTAGTAGTTGCGCCGGAGGGGGCCGTGATGCGTCTGCGCCTTGCGCTTCGTCGCGTTCAGACAGTCCTCGATGTAGTAGGCGAGCCGGCGCAGCTCCGCGTCCCGCTCCTCCGGATTCAAGATGGCCGCCGCCGTCGCCGCCTTCACGATCGACTTCAGGTTGATGCCTGCATAGTAAGAAATTGACGGTTTTTGGGTCAACCCGTGAAGATGATGTTTCATAACATGTAGCGAAAGTGATGCCTGCGCAAGGAATGAATTGACGTTTTTTGGGTGAACTCGTGAAGATGATGTTTCATATCCAATAGTCCCTTTATTCGCCTTGCTCCATAAGAGCAGTTGTCGTTTGGACCTCCCCGCTGTACTTTGCGCAAAAAATCATAAATTGCTTCGGCGTGCTTTGCTTGTGTCTGATAACTATGATACTGCTCAAATTATCGGCGGGGAGGTCGAAACGACAACTGCTCCTATGGAGCAAGGCGAATATATGTGAAAGAAGTTGCAGCTGCACCCCATCGGGACGACGCAACTGGTCCATACTCCATATCCCTGCTCTATCCACTTACCAGTCTGCCAGTACAGCGCCTTCCAGACCAAGCTGGGAATGTAGAAGAGGACGGCCTGTACAGCCAGTACGATGGGGACCCACTGGTAGTAGCCGATCTCTCGATGCTCCCTGCCCGTCTCATCCGGCCATTCCTCGTCCATCGGCAGATAGTAGGTGTTCTGGATGAAACAGTAGTCCTCCGTGTACTGCTCCCAGCCACCCCGATACTGCGCCGGCACCCAGCACTGAATCGGCGAACCCACGTACTGAAACCAACCAATATACGATGGTGACGGTCAAAAATAACTCAAAATAAAAGTAGGGTACTGTGGGGTAAACCTGGCCATCGGGTAAACCCGGCCACCTGCCTAGTAATGTAGTACTGGAAGCCACGAACGAAGATAGACGATCCATCTCCAAATGAAAGTTGTAGGGTACTGTGGGGTAAACCCGACCATGGGGCTACCCCGACCACCTACCAATAGGTACTCTGGCCAGAGAGAGTTCGCCATGGGACTCAAGTCGTCCTGCGTAGTTTGCATGTGCCATGTACTTCTGTTCTGCTAAATAGTCGAGTAGAAGCACGGACAAAAATCCGCATTTGTGAATCTATTTTACGCAACGCACCTTGAATGCCATAGTAAACTCTTACTGGCCAGACTATACTGTAGTACTGGAAGCCGTTTTTCTACGTGGTTGGCCGGGTTTACCCCATCAACAAACCCGACCGGGTTTACCCTCAGCCAGCAACAGTATGGCAAAATAGAACGTACCTACCTGCTTTGCTGAAACCGCCAAAGCGAAGAAAACCAATAGGGTAGCGGTGTAGCAGTAGTTGAGTCGATCGATAAAATCGTCGTAAATGTGAGGTCGGAGCTTGTTGAAGAATGATTCCAAAAAGGGCAAGCTTATCATCTTCTCTGCGCAATTTCAATCAATAGGTCACAGCCAGGAATTGAACCCAGTGTTGGTCGCCCTTTTGAGCTTCTTTCCTTGCTTCTGCCAACTGAGCTAAGTGTGCGCGAAGAATGAAAGTTTCAGCCTTGAGTTGTACGGTGGATGAGAGTCACAGCCGACAGGCAAATATGGAAACTGATTGCTTTGGAACGGCGAAGGATTCGAACCCGGCTTGATTCTCCGTTTCCTCCGCTTCTTAACACCTGAGCTACGGGGGCGTCAATCCGTAAAGTGAAAAATCGTCCAATTTGAGCCGAGTTCAGCAGATGTGACGCAATTCACTGCATGCAGCGTCGTCTCAGAGTATTCTCACTTCACACTCCATCATGCTTCGCTTTTCGCTTGAAGTTGAATCAATGACAGCTTCTCCACAGCAAGCTGCAGCAATTCACGGTAAACTCTAAAGCAAAGTCCCAACAGTTGATTTCCGCACTCCGCAGCACCAACATGTACAGACATACGTACCTATGAACAACAACCAACAATACAAGCAGATGTATGAATGAACATTGAACGTACACTACTACAACACAGGAAATACTGACGGTACGAGCTTGAAGTAAGCTAAAGGGCCTGCTTCAAACAAAACCCCGCGCACCCTCCAGAAAATGTTCAAACTCCGCTGAAAGTCCAAAGTTCCGATGCTATGCACTCCCACAAGTGAAAGCAACCAGCAATAGAGCGGTGGGTGACCTTACCACAACAGAGGCGGCGAAGCAAGCGAAAGTATGCGCAAATCGCCCGACACATTGCATCACCCCGGTACAAAGTGGGTGCCACACACAAGACATTCAAAAGCGAAAATGCCTCCTCAGAAATTCAACAATCAACACTTCAAATTCACCCGCCCTTTAAAACTCGGCCTACTAAGGGCTGACCAGACAAATAGGATACTGTGGGGTAAACCCGGACACCTACAGTACTTTTCAGCTGAACTAACATACGCTAATTTTTTCTCGCCAACGAAGACATCCGGAAAGAATCTGTCAACAACGCCACGGCTAATTTTCAGCGGGCAATTCAAATCAAAAAGCCGTTTCCTTCTATCTGCTCTCATCGTCGAGATATCGCCAAATTCCTTAAGTATGAAAAATGTCCACTTTTTCGATTATTCAACATAAACGAACAATGCCGCCAAAACTTTTTCATCAAAGTAGCCTATCCTATGTAAAATTTGGCGTAGATTCCAAAAACAGTATCGTTGATCCAAAAAATTTAACCCCTACCCAAAAATTGTCAAAAATATACAAATTATATACTAGGGGTTAAATTTTTTTGAAACACCGATGTACTATTTTTGAAATCTACAGCAAATTTTACATAGGGTAGGCTACTTTTAATAAAAAAGTTTTTGCGCCATTGTTCATTTATGTGGAATAATCGGAAAAAGTGTACTGTACCTTTTTAGTACATTTTTCATACTTAAGGATTTGGCGATATCTCGACGATGAGAGCAGATAGAAGGAAACGGCTTTTTGATTTGAATTGCCCGCTGAAAATTAGCCGTGGCGTTGTTGACAGATTCTTTCCGGATGTCTTCGTTGGCGAGAAAAAATTAGCGTATGTTAGTTCCAGCTGAAAAGTACTGTAAGCTTTTCTGAACTTGCCGTTTCAGCAAATGATCAACATGGTAGCTCGTTTGAAAGAAGGAGAGTTCAAGGAATCGATTGGTAGAATACTTGTCTCAATCGGTCGTATGGCTGTTAGATATACTAGGTATGCGGGTTAACTAACTACCCCCGTGTCTTGGTTTACCCCACAGTACCCTACTACGCGTACGTACAGTACAGAGAAGAGCTGCCAAAATAGTGCGGCGCGCGGCCACACAACAAGAAATCGGAGCCCGAAAAGTGCGAAATAAACAGCAGCGGAACGCCAAACCGCTCTCCATCGCGTTCTCACTTCTGTGTATGCACACAGTACATACGTAGTACACACACACACGACTTCTACATACTTTAGCCTTAGCGCAGACGGCAGAGACAGACAACAATGGACAATTGGTGGCGGGAAGTACTCATAGAGGAATATGGCATGCCGACCCATTTGAGGGCCACTGAACATCGAAAATTTACTACATACACAGCTCGCGGATAGACAGACACAGAGACAACAACGTAAAGCGCCCGCAACATGCATGCAAACGGTAGTCCCAGAACATGTCAAATCAATGCCAGAAATACTGGTTGCCCGTTACAACTACAATAACAGTTTAGATTAGATGGCCGTCATGTGTTTGCAATTGTCAAAAACATACACACATACTGTACGTTTCACCTGACGATAGTTCGCGCCAAAACACGGACATCCACGGACACTGCGAAGGGGACAATTTGGCGACCTTCCAGCCTGACAAATTCTACATACAAAAGAGTAATGGGGAAAGGGATGAAAGGAAAAGAACGCGAGGTCAAAGTGCAGCTCGCTCCTTTTCGGCCCATGGGAACGTCGACGCCGAACTTCATTTTTTCAATCGAAAGGTTGATTGATAGTTCCCCTGTCGTGAAATAATAGGGTTCGCGTGGATTAGTCAACAGTAAACCACGGTCAACCATGGACAATGCGACTGGGAGAAAACAGTCGATCTTTCGATGGAAATACAGCAGAATAGAACAGGACAGAAATGCATAGCGAGTTTACGACCAGGATAAGGGAAGAGAAGAAATCGGTTTTTTTCAGGGTCATACTGTAATGACGTCAATTCTGGTCCAAATTTACGCGACCACAAGCGTTGCTCAGCTAAAAATACATCAGCCAACAATGAAAAGCTACGTCTTGTATATGAGCGCGATGTAGCATTAGCAAAACGATAAACGGAAAGGTTTGACCATCTCTGCACAATACCCAAGCGCGAACATAAAATGTACACAAGGACCAAACGTCCAAAATAGCCCAGAGCCCAGTTCAAATAGAAGTCACACACAACAGAGGGCAAGCACGCACGCACACAAAGAGCCCCGCCTGGTCATATGATGTACGTACACAAGCAATGCAGCCCACAAGCCAATAATAACAATATATAGGGATATGGCCACATATCCCGCTGTTTATTGCTACGGAGGCCAAAGAGGAAATGAACCTCAACATCAAAGCTCGGTTCACACAAATAGTTCATTCAAGCACCTACAAATTTCCTATCCACGCACGCCAAAGCCTGCTTTGTTCACCAGAAATCAGCAGGAATGACCACTACTATGTGAAGCGAGCTTCATCCGTTCGTTTGCACCTACTACTATCATCCCTTTCCTCTATTACCGTGCACGCACGCACATATCCGTTCGTTCGTTTCGTCCGCGTTCGCTCGCTGCTCTCTCGCTTTTCATCCACAGCATTTCGCAGCAAGATTGATGAATAATTTTCCTCTTTGACGGACGAAAGCGAGAAGAAAAGAAGCAAGAAACCGAGAGACCAAGTGACGCTGGCTATTGGGCCCCGACTGGCTCGCTTAGGCTTGGGACGCGAAAATCTTTCATATCTCCTCTGAGGAAAACGCACAGACAGAACAGAAGACAAGACGCATAGGCGCGGTTTTGAGGCTAGTAGCTTTTCGCTGGCTGGTCACTCACTCACTCGCTACTGGTAGGGTAGCCAGGGAAAAATTGGGCAAGCCAGGGACAGGGAAAAATTGGGCAAGCTACGGAAATCTGAGTACATGTTTCGGGAAAATGCAGAAACAGTGAGCGGCTGCCTACTCTTACTGGATTATTGCCTATTTTGACTGGACCATCATGTTTGTTTTCTCTGGCCCGAATTACCCTTCACTGCCCCAACGTTTCATCCATCAATCCGGCAAAATGAAAGCAGCAAATGTGTTAGAGACAGCACCAGAGAGGAAGGAGGGTGAAAAAGCAATAAGCTATGAGTGTTCGGCGAACGAATATAAAGCAACGAAAGCTTCCACACAGATTGCCGTCGTGCATTGTACCGATTTGCGTGAACTAGTTTGCGAGAAAGCATGGATAACCATGGACAACGCGACGTTTACGACTCGCGACTTTTCAGCTAACAACGCATTAGTAGACTAAGTATGGTCCACCACGGTTGAGTAATTTGATATCTATCAGTGGCTATGCTTGCGGTTGAAGTGAAGAGAAGGCCTATAGGCAATCTGGCATAGAACTCAAGGGAAGTGGGGAAATGATGGCAGCAAAGGGGCAGAAAGCGTGAGAGGTAAACAGAGGCGCGATGCGGAAAATAATAAACAGTAAACAAAGACGAAGCACATCATCAGTCGAAGAAAATTTGTGTCCAAAATTGAGGCAAAGAGTTAGAGAGTGGATGAGGGTTGAATGAAACCTTCAAACTTGCAAGTCCGCAAAGCAGTAATTCAATTCAGCCTTGATATTTGCGCGTCTCATGCAATACTATAAATGCAATCACGATCAAAGAGAGATCGCCAGAAAAATGGAATAAACTCTTTGATCTTTCCAGTTTTTTGTTTGACGTGCAGAATGTAAGATGTGGCCAGCAAAATTGAGCTGCGCATGAAAGTCAAAATTCTCTCCATAAATAAATCCACAAGTGATCATGCAAATAAAGATTTCAAAAAATAACACGAGCAAAAGCGCAAGGCTAACATAGGCGAGTGTGTGGACGTACGTACTGTACGTACGTAGTGCAGTATGTAAGTACAGTATGATGTGATCGTGATACCGATACGTACATACAGGATAAGTACAATGTACATATACGCAATACGGAAATGTACATTGTGATGTTATGTAATTTCCTGCCACCAATCGGCATAAATAGCCGGCGCAGGACAGGAATAAACAGTCTTTGTTGTTTGCCACCTCGGGATCACTCGCTCTCACTCTTCTCTCTTCCCTTGGCCATCGCGTACACACCAGATTGGCGACGCCTCTGGGATTCGAACCCAGGCGGGGAAACCCCAATGGATTAGCAGAGGAAACCATCAGGAGAGGAGCAGACCAGCCCTGACCAAGCTGGACCAGGCGGTTGCGACAGGACTCACCCATGCCTGGTCACCATGGAGCGGAGCGGATCCATCCAGCCCACACACGCAAGAGCCGGCCTCCCAGGGATCCAGAGTGCATGGCTGTGGGAGGGACAACTGGTCAAGCTCAAGAACCAGGAACCACAGACCCACAGGGCAGCAGATGGGCCTCCGCAAAGTTGTTGTTCCAAGACGCCCCGGAGAGGACGCGAGGACCCACCTACTCACTCATCATCGGGACCAAGCATCTTCAAAGACCCTAGTCTGGCTCGGTTTCTGCAATCCTCTGCATGGGGAGCAGTATCCTTTGGCCAGCTGGTGCTCCCATCCTCGCTGGATGCTGCCAGCAGTTTGAAGATGCTTGGTCCCGATGATGAGTGAGTAGGTGGGTCTTCGCGTCCTCTCCGGGGCGTCTTGGAACAACAACTTTGACCAAGACACAAGACCACAAGACGCGAGGACCCACCTACTCACTCATCATCGGGACCAAGCATCTTCAAACTGCTGGCATCCCGCTTCCGCATCCAGTCGACCAAGTCTCAGCTCTCTCGCTCCGACACACGAGATTGGCGACGCTGCTCCATTCGACCCAGGCCCAGGACAAGGGAACCCCACGGACAAGCCAGAGGAAACCATCAGGAGAGGAGCAGACCAGCCCTGACCAAGCTGGACCAGGCGGTTGCGACAGGACTCACCCATGCCTGGTCACCATGGAGCGGAGCGGATCCATCCAGCCCACACACGCAAGAGCCGGCCTCCCAGGGATCCAGAGTGCATGGCTGTGGGAGGGACAACTGGTCAAGCTCAAGAACCAGGAACCACAGACCCACAGGGCAGCAGATGGGCCTCCGCAAAGTTGTTGTTCCAAGACGCCCCGGAGAGGACGCGAGGACCCACCTACTCACTCATCATCGGGACCAAGCATCTTCAAACTGCTGGCAGCATCCAGCGAGGATGGGAGCACCAGCTGGCCAAAGGATACTGCTCCCCATGCAGAGGATTGCAGAAACCGAGCCAGACTAGGGTCCATGAAGATCGCTACCCCCAAGACCTCACTGAAGAGGGGATGATGATGTGATCGTGATACCGATACATACATACAGGATAAGTACAATGTACATATACGCAATACGGAAATGTACATTGTGATGTTATGTAATTTCCTGCCACCAATCGGCATAAATAGCCGGCGCAGGACAGGAATAAACAGTCTTTGTTGTTTGCCACCTCGGGATCACTCGCTCTCACTCTTCTCTCTTCCCTTGGCCATCGCGTACACACCACAGTACATGATAAACAAACACACAATAAAGTAGGACAAAATAGAGAAAATCTCCACATTGACACGTTTTCCACAATCTGATTTCGTTCTTGAGAGAAATTTACATTCTTACAATGACATTTTCAAATGAATTCCTCCTTTCTTCCTTCCCGTTTCTGTTTCTTTCTCTTCCTTCTTTGTCGCTTCGCATTCGCTGTCGCTCTCGCTTTCTTTTCTTTTCTCTTCTTTCGTCGTCAACGTCTCAGCCGCCCCATCGCTTATTTCAGTCCCTCAACAGCCAATCACAATTGAACAGTCACGTGCCAGAGCTAGGGCGAAGCTTGTCTCTGAATTTGCATCATTTTCGTCTGTCGATTTTTCAGGTTTTTTGACGAAGACGATAGCGACACGGATGACGATGATTTCCGATCTAAACACGAAGGACACTCTAGAGGGTACGCAGATTTGCACATTTTAATATTTTGTCTTGCTCCTTTGTGCACATAACCAAGGCTAACGCTGAGCCTGATGGCGCGTTCATCAGACGTCCGTAACGTCCGTCCGTGCGTCCGTTCGTCAACCCATAAGTGTTCGTCCGTCCGTCAACCCATATGAGTTGACGAACGGACGGACGCCCGTTCCGGACGTCGGGTGAACGCGCCATGAAGCCTAAAGGCCTCATTTACATTGGAAGAAAATGCGCTCGACGTATGGCGCGTTCACAAGACGTCCGTAAATCCGTACGTCCGTTCGTTCGTCAACCATATTGGTTGACGGACAGACGGACGAACACATTATGGGTTGACGAACGGACGGACGTACGGATTTACGGACGTCTTGTGAACGCGTCATTACGCCGGGCTCATCCATGCCATGGATGGACACGCCGAGCGTAGCCCAGCGCATGTCTCCGATGTGAATGGATTACAAGCCAATAAACCAAAAGCCGAAGCCTATAAAGTTCATTCACATTGGAAGAAAATGCGCTCCGGCGTACGCCTTTTGCGTATGTCGAGCCATGGACACCGAGCGTTCGCCCAGTGCATGTCTCAGATGTGAATGGGCCATAAGCCTAAGCCCAAGGCCAAGAAGCCTTCGCCTAATAAGCATTTTTTGCAGCTCATGCGGTGGTCGTCCCTCATCGAACCACAGTGAGATTGAGAAGCGTCGACGCGACAAGATGAACCGCTACATCACTGAAATCAGCGCTCTGGTCCCGATGTGCGCTGCGTTGTCTAGTAGAAAACTGGACAAGCTCACCGTGATGAAATACGCGGCTCAGCATATCAAGACGTTGAGAGGTTTGCCATGATTTTCACAAGGAAAAGGAATTGTACACAGCGCACGCCGCGTTCGCCATACATACGTCCGCTCCGCACATCCGTGCGTCCGGTGCGACGTACATGAGGAGTGCATGGCACCACAAACGATCATGTACTCCTAGATACGTCGGAAGTATGGTGAACGCGGCATGGCGCGGAGCAATGAATCTTTTCTTCAGGTAGCGTCCAGACCACGGAAGATGAGCTGTACAAGCCTTCCTGTCTCACTGACGATGAGCTGAAGGAACTTTTCGAAGCTGTACGTACGTACATTTTGGCGTATCCATCCGTACCGTACATATGTCACATGCCATGCCTTACCGTTACCACTAATGAATGACTGATGCCTAAAATAGTGGGGATTGGGTAACAAACATATTGTGCACAATTTAGTCGGCCAACGGTTTCGTGATGGTGATCAGTTGTGATCGAGGAAAAATCATCCACGTATCCGATTCAGTTGAGGCTGCCATTGGCTGGACTACGGTAAGAATAACGTTAGGTACAGTAGGAGCAGCTGGCCTGAAGCATAAAGAGAACAAGAAATTTTTTTCTATACCGTGCCAATTTTTAGCA
Organism: Epsilonema sp. ZAB3_2; assembly: GCA_030247985.1. NCBI lineage: Eukaryota > Metazoa > Nematoda > Chromadorea > Desmodorida > Epsilonematidae > Epsilonema > Epsilonema sp. ZAB3_2. Next base: position 11,861 of record JASAMW010001285.1, read on the forward strand.
TGATTTACTGCACAAGTGCTGCTTCGATTTCATTGCCAGTTCCGATTTGGCCACCGTCAAAGGTCAGATGACGCCAATTCTGCTAGTTGACGGACTGGAAGACCACGGTAAAAAAATCTTTTTATTATCTTGGCGCGAAAATCTGAATGAATTGCGTGCTTTACCCCTTCCTACCTGAAAAATGTGAATGGGCAAATGTGCAGTTTGTTGACATGTTTTTATTTTAAGGATGTGAATCTGTGACCTCGAGTACCATCAGTTCTCTTTCTGGCATTCTCAGCTGTTACTCTCCTGGCGCAAAGCGCACGTTTTGCTGTCGAATGCGATCAAAATTAAGCGAGTAAGCCATTATATAGGTACCTCACGTGTGTGTACCACAAATATATTGTATGTGGTGAATTCAACACGACCTTGATTGATTACCAGTACCACCAAGACCAAACCTTACTTTCCAATGTGCTCTTCCTTATTGCTGTTTCTGCTTTCAGATACGATACCGAAACCGGAGACAAGCAGCCTGCCTACTTCTCCTACAAAACAATGCGATGCACGGGTTACTTGAAAGCTTGGCCTCCGGCAGCGATTGGAAATGCGTCCCTTCTCTCATCTGCTGGCGAGTTGCCAACCAGCACCGACGCTGATTCACCACCGAATTACACCTGTCTCATGCTCTACCTGTCACCATTGGACGATGCAGGTCGCAGCAAAATTCTTTGTATTTTGGATTAGGATCATAATGGTACAGTAGGTGTAGCTGTGACAAAGGATGGAAAGGAATAATTCTACAAATCGAAACTTTGGCCATGGATGTCCATGGGAAGGGTAATGAAAAGCGGATGCAAGTCCCGCAGAGGAATCGAAAGTTTGCCCATACGCAGAAGAGCTAATCAAATGAGCTACTGTAAGCCGAAACCTTTTGTACGTTTCAGACGATGACGAAGAGGCTAACGACTGCAACTTTTTGATGCGTTTGGATTTAGAGGGTCGAATTGTGTCCACTGATCGCAGGTCAGCAGTCAGCACGCACAAAGTTTTTGAGATGCTAATTCTCTGCTCTATTATCGATCAAAATATTGCTGCAAAATTTATTGTGCGCCCATTTATACTTTTCAGTGATTCAAGCGTATTTGGTTACCTTCAACAAGAGTTGACAAGCCGCAGCTATTACGAATTTGTGCACGAAAACGATCTTCAAACTGTAGCCACATTGCACGACGCCGGTAATTGCTGTTTGCCCCCTTTTGCAGTTTTTTTACTTATTAGAATAAACAAGCTATAAAGGAAAAAAAGGGATGGCCCAAGTTTGGAATTGACGCCTCGGCCCCAACACCCTAATGTTTATCATTTCATTTATCTGAGCCTTCTTATCTCCAGCTTTATCTTCGGAAACACGGGCAAATCTCGATCGACACTTGGTACAGCAGCAGACCGGTGCATCTTATCGATTACGGGCGAAGAACGGGCTTCACATTCGGGTTAACGCAAGTTGGGACATCTTCAAGAATCCCTGGACTTCTCAGGTGGAGTTCATCACTGTCACTCATTCATCGGATATCGGGTGAATAAATAGCAAAAGATTGCATTTTTGTATCAGGCGTCTCTCTTTAGCAAACACACCGATCAATGCCATTGTCCATACAACTCAATCTTTGGAAGTAGGGTACTGTGGGGTAAACCCGGCCATGGGATAATCCGGCCACCTAAGTTTCAGAGACGTAAAATATATCTCAGCAACCAATGGACGGATTGAGACAAATATTATACCAATCGATTCCTTGAACTCTCTCTTTCAAATGAGCGCTTTTTGGTTCATCATTTGCTGAAAACAGCCAGTTCAAAGGAGCGTAGGTTGTTAGGTGGCCGGGTTACCCCATGGCTTGGTTTACCCCACAGTACCCTACAAATCCCTTGCAGGAAATCTGCTATGGACAGTGCGCAACGGCAAGAAGCAGCAACCAGCTCCAGCACCCTCAAGGAGTTACTGTGCAAACTGCCCTCCACTGCTGCTACCACGGGTTCAAGTGCGGGTGCGTTCGGATCTGACGCTGCTTCGTCATCAGTAGTAATAACTACTTCAACTGGAGGCAACGTCAAACGCACTGCAGCTGCAGGAAAAATCGGCTCCTTTATTGCTGAGCAAGCTGTCAACGTCAGGTGAGATTACTAGTATAGATTAGACCTTCAACAAGTCCTCTGCTTAAGATGGACGTTTTGTAATCGATATATTGGTTTTTTTAAATTTGTGATTGATTTATCTTTGTTGTTGTGTTTTTGTGGCTGCAAGTGGATAGTGGATTTTAAGAACTGTGATGTTGTATGAAGTTTGGTTGGTTCAACTGTTCTGCTTTTTCGGTTGAGACCGAAAAAGCTGGTGTCTCACAGAGTGGTTTAACATAGAGTGTAAATAAATATTCAATTATGTGTTGTTCATTATTTTGATGATAGTTTAGTGTTTCCATTCAAGCGAATTACGTTTGACACAATAGTCCACCTGAATCTGTTGAAGATGTGGGGGGGGGGGGGGGGATGTGAGAGTGGAATGAGTAGGAAGGAGTTGAGTAAGCTGGTTGGGAAAGTTTTTGGGACAATATTGAGAATCCATTTTGAGTAAGCTGGTTGGGAAAGTTTTTGGGACAATATTGAGAATCCATTTTATGTTGAAGTGGGATGTGAGCTCTGGCTTTGATAGCAGATGGACAACTTATATAGAAGAACAGTGATAAAACCACCAATAGCCATTCCTATTGTGTACTCCCATTACATTACTGTCTCATTATAGTGATTACCCACCTCTAATAGCCACAGCCAGCACGCCAGCACCCCGCCAGTTGCAAATTATTGTGTACTCCCATTACATACATTACTGTCTCATTATAGTGATTACCCACCTCTAATAGCCACAGCCAGCACGCCAGCTTCGGCCAGCTACGCTGGCCTCGCTGGCTTTGCTGGCAAACTATACTCACCTCTATTTTAAAACGCGATGTCTGGAAGGATTCAATATTGCTGTACAGTACCATGGACAGGGGGGTAATTTTCAGTTTTCTGCTGATGACGTGAGCTGATAGCCCAACTGAGTTTAGGTATTTTTACAAAAAGACAGGGTCGAAAATTCGCACCCAGTCCTTAGATATAAGACCTCAAAGTTGACCACAATTTGACCCTGATTTTTCATACCATCATACTCATCAATTGAGAATCCATACCTCTAATAGCCAGCACACCAGCTCGGCCAGCTACGCTGGCCTCGCTGGCTTTGCTGGCAAACTATACCCACCTCTATTAAAACGCGATGTCTGGAAGGATTCAGTATTGCTGTACAGTACCGTGGACAGGGGGGATTTTCAGTTTTCTGCTGATGACGTGAGCTGATAGCCCAACTGATTTTAGGTATTTTACAAAAAGACAGGGTCAAAAATTCGCATCCAGTCCTGAGATATAAGGCCTCAAAGTTGACCACAATTTGACCCTGATTTTTCACCCTAAAATTAGGGTAAATAGCCCCACAGCAGGGCTTTAGGGCTATAAATTTGCACACAAATAGGCCCTATGGTACACATAATGGTGGTACACATAATGGTGGTACACATAATGGTGGCACATGTAATGATGAAAGAGAATATTGATTCTCGAAAATTAGTTCGATGAATCTTTGCTTCTTATTTCCACACTGAATCGAACCCCATCCCATTATTTACGGATTACCGTATTTACTGTACATAGCCTCCTACCATGCATAAACCCAAATTTTCAAAAGACACACGAAATGATCTATAAATAGGCCAAATATAAGCGTACCTCCATATGTACTGTAGAGTGGTGGTATACATAATGATGGTACACATAATGGTGGAACACATAATGGTGGCACATAACGGTGGTACACATAATGAAGAAGCATTTGTACTGAAGAAGCATAATGGTGGCACATAAAGGTGGTACACATAATGAAAGAAGCATTTGTACTGAAGAAGCATTTGTAGTGATGCAGCCCATAGACCACACAGCTCCCTGTGCTCTCAGTACTGAAATAGATTTCCATGCGCAACCGACACAGAGGCTGCCTGCGTACACGCGCGCGCGTACAAATCGCTCCGCCCACTCCACTCTCACTGGCCGATAGTGGACTGCACTGATTGGCTGCGGCTGCTATAAGAGGGCATTTTTGGTAATTCTTGACTTAGGCCTGAATGGCAGAATCGATAAATCAAATGTGTTGCGATCTAAAGGTTCCGAGTTCAAAACTACCCTGGTACAAGAATTTTATAAATTCAAAAATTATACTTATACACACAAAACATACACCCTGTACAAAAGATAGGCGACCTAAAAGTATGTTATTAAGAGGGAAAGCAAGCCTACATATGTACGTATACAGAGAAAATATTTCCTTTACAAAAGATAGCCGGTTCTAAGTACGTTGTTAAGGAAAGTCAAAAGTGGGACATTCGTATCCTGCAATGATGAGGGTATTCTCCAGCACTGCGCCTATCAACCCACGTTGAACGAAGCCATCCCTTCTGTCTCACGGCTTATGCCGTGAGACAAAAATGTTTCAAGCTGCTTAGCTTTAGGGCAAAGCTGAAACAATTGACAGCAGCAGTCAGAATAATATACATACTAGTGAGTTTTTTGGGTACTATGGGGTCAACCCGGCCACCCACGCAGAAAAACGGCTTTCATCACAGGTGCCCGGGTTTATCATTACTACTTTATGGCCTAGTAAGAATACAGTAACTCCTCCTCAAATCGGCTTCTCACAATGGTCAACCAAGTTGCTTGCGCGGCAACGGTTGACGCCGGTATCGCAGCTCCAATATGTCGCTTGCGCTACTGGTTGACCACTGTGAGGAGCCGATTGGGAGGAGTTAACCCGCAGTACCGTATCTCATGCTTTCACTCTGTTTCTTTGCAGTCGTCGACCAAATGTCACCATCAAAACTGAAGACATCTCCTGCTGCATCTCAGAGCAGGAAATTGGTTCGTCCAATAGAAGCATTGACACCGGTGAAAAGACAAGAAATTCGGGTGAAATGTACGCTGACTACCACAGGCCAACGTAGTATAGTAATGGAATTGTACCTGCCTGCGATCATAAACTTAAAACTCTCTCCGATATATGGCCTGGACCCGTAGAACCGCGATCCAACTGCAGTCCGACCGATTTTCTCTTTTTCCGCCGGCGCTTCCCTTCGATTTCTGAGGGACTGGTCTAGCCCATATCGGAGAGAGTTAAAACACAAGATTCACCGTTTGAAAAGTCGCCGTTTCATATTGTATGCACATACAGTACTGCACCATGTACGCACAGTATGGCTCGGCATGTCGGCAATGCCTACATAGTATGTATTTACGAGTTGCGGTAACGCGATTGGGTTGGTCGACAGCGACCCCGCGGTATTTAGTGAAAGTTTGGATCGGTGCCTGTGGGGTCGTCGACGTCATTTGTTGTCGATTCTTCTTTTCACTCTCTTTTCCGCTCCCAAATGATTGAACAAGGTCGCCGACGCCGCAGGCACCGATCGATACTTTCACTAAATACCGCGGGGTCGCTATCGACCAACCCAATCGCCTTACTGCAACTCGTCCATATCACTTATTGGCGGCCAGCTTGTACGTTCCGTTGGCGAAGGTGAGCAGTCCTTTGTACAATACATACACAGATACACTTCTCGCGTACAAACAGAGGCTGCAGGTACATACTGTACGTACTACTGCACCGCACCATACTACAGAGTGTCTCATAATAAACCATCCACCTTTCCATGCATGTAACTCTGGAACCACGCCTTAGATTTTCATGCGGTTTTTTCTATTTTGTAGCCAAGGCTTCAACTGAGATCTGTACAAAATTTCAGCCACTTAGTCCACATACCTCGGAAATTGCGACGGTTTGAATCCCGAAGCTCAAAATCGGCGATTTTCTTCAGTATGGAGGAAAATTTCGGTCTTATTTTTTAAGATACCCAGTTCCAGCGTTTGCTATGCGGGCACTGGGGCTAATGCATGAGATACACATTTCCTAGCATTTTCGGACATCTTTTTTCACTATGAGACAAATTTTAAGTTAGACCATGCACAGAAGACCCCTAAATCGGCACTACCAGTACGAAAAACCCTAGTTTTTTGGCCGCCGGAGAAAAAAGGTGTTTCAGCAGCTTCCAGTGGGCCTATTAGCTGAAATTTTGTACACTTCTCAGTTGAAGCCTTGGCTACAAAATAGAAAAAACCGCATGAAAATCTTAGGTGCGGTTCCAGAGTTACATGCACGGAAAAGTGGATGGTTTATTATGAGACACCCTGTAC
>JASAMW010001286.1:0-46228 GCA_030247985.1 Epsilonema sp. ZAB3_2
AGTACAGTCATAAATTAGGAATGCTGAAACATCATCTTCATTGGTTCACAAAAAAACGTCAGCGCACCCCATTGAATCGAATGTTGCAGCTGCCGGTAGAGCTGAGCTCGAATCAGACCCGTCACCTTGAATATACAGTCATAAATTAGGAACGATGAAACATCATCTTCATGGGTTCACAAAAAAGGTCAGCGCACCCCATTGAATCGAATGTTGCAGCTGCCGGTAGAGCTGAGCTCAAATCAGACCCGTCACCTGGAATATACAGTCATAAGTTAGGAACGCTGAAACATCATCTTCATGGGTTCACCAAAAAAAGGTCCGCGCACCCCATTGAATCTAATCGTATGTTGCAGCTGCCGGTGGAGCGGAGCAAGCTGGACGTGGGACGGATGGTGCGTGAGGAGGTGGCGGCCTTCGTGGTGCAGAGCGTGGGCGGCGGCGTGCAGAGGGCGCTGGTGCGCGACTGCGGAGACGGAGGCGAACTGCTGCTGCAGACGCAGGGCATCCATCTGGCCGCCCTGCACCCCCACTCCCACCTCCTCCAGCTGAGTCGCCTCTCCGCCAACGACATACACACCGTCGCCAACACCTACGGCATCGAAGCCGCCGCCAAACTCATCGCAAAGGTTGGGTGGTATTGTGGGGTAAACCCGGACGGACACGGGGGTAAAGTCGGACACCTCTAGGTATATCTCAGCAACCATACGCCCGATTGAGACAAGTATTCTACCCGGACGGACACGGGGGTAAACTCGGACACCTCTTGTAAATCTCAGCAACCATACGCCCGATTGAGACAAGTATTCTACCCGGACGGACACGGGGGTAAACTCGGACACCTCTTGTAAATCTCAGCAACCATACGCCCGATTGAGACAAGTATTCTACCCGGACGGACACGGGGGTAAACTCGGACACCTCTTGTAAATCTCAGCAACCATACATACGCCCGATTGAGACAAGTATTCTGCCAGTCTATTCCTTGAACTCTCTCCTCTTTCAAATGAGCTACCATGTTCATCATTTGCTGAAGCGGCAAGTTCAGAAAAGCTTAGGTGTCCGGGTTTACCCCCGTGTCCGAGTTTACCCCACAGTACCCCACATACTAAAGATAGATAATAGGCTTTACCCTGTACAGGTTATGACGGTATCCTGTAGATTGGGTTTTGGACAAACCCAATAAATTGGTGGTGCGAATACGGCCAGTGATTGTCTCTTTCGTTTACACTACGTATGTGGTCCATTCTTCCCCTAAGCAACATTATATATTTTTGGTACTAGTAGTCTTAGTGTTAGGCTTTAGGTATATGTACATATGTATCAGGGCGCCTGCTGTACGTATGGAAATACAGCTTCCGCGTTTCGTATTCTCCTGCAGGAGGTTGGGATGGTGTTCGATTGCTACGGCATCAGAGTGGATGCTCGCCATCTGAGTTTGGTGGCGGACTACATGACACAGACCGGCGCCTATCGCCCCTTCAATCGCAAGTACATGGAGACCTCCTCCTCGCCACTGCAGAAAATGTCCTTCGAAAGCAGCGTCCACGCTCTCCAGAACGCTCTCTTGCACGGTAAGGGCAGCTTCATAAAGTACGTCAACGCAAAAATAGGGGGAGGGGGTTGGGACGAATGTGACGTTAGCGTGACGTTGTGTCACTCTATGTACGTACTTAAGCATACTGGGGGGGGGCGGCAAAAAAGCGCGACGACGATTGTGACGTTAGCGTGACAATGTATCACTGTATGTTATGTACATTGAGTGCGTACTAGGGCGGTAACGGCCAAAAAAGCCTGACAAAAGGCGTGATGGGGGATGCGAGGCGGATGAATTTTTGCGTGACGTACTTTATGAAGCACCCCTAATCAATCTTGCTTGAGAAAACTGAGACTATAGACTGCACATTACTGTTGTACCGCCATTAGATAAGACAGCCTTCGTTTAGATTATCCCACCCTCTCAATATTTAGATAAAAGTACGAATCCTCTTATGTTATCTATGCCGGTAATAATGCATGTGGCTCGCAGCTCTGCAAATAGATATCGTCCGCACTCACTCAGTCACACTGTACTTTAGGTGAGACGGATAATGTGGAAGGCCCTTCGGCCAAATTGGTACTGGGCCAGACGTGCAAGCTGGGCACGAACTGTTTCGACCTCATTGTGCCATTGCCAAAGTTGTTCAACCAACAGCTCAAGCCCATACGGAAATTTGACGTAGAGTGGTGATTGCAAGAACTTAGTGATATGCATATAGGGTACTATGGGGTAAACCCGGCCATGAGAAAATCCGGCCACCTAAGGTTCGGGCTGCATATCTCAGCAACCAATGGACCGATTGAGACAAATATGATAGCAATCAATCGATTCCCTGAACTGTTCTCTTTCAAATGAGCTACCATTTCATCATTTACTAAAGTGGCAAGTTCAGAAAAACTTGGTGTCCGAGTTTACCCCACAGTACCCTACATACACACAGTGTGTAGCACACTTTAAAATTGTAAAGTAGGCTGCTATTATATTGAAGCGCCTTGCTCGGGATAATATATGTACGTACACCATAAATCAGGCTAAAAAAGACGGTGTACCGCATCGAGTCAAGTACGTACATTCTCATTCTGTACTGTGTAGGTACTCTCAGTAGGGCGCTACACACGTGGTGAGTAAACTCACGGTGAATTCACCGGTGAGTTTGAACTTCAAGTTTTATTTTTCGTGTAGAGCATTCTCACTGGCTCCCAAGCGCAAAATTTTTCTCACGTGTTCACCCACCGGCCTCCCTATGCTTCATCACATACTTACGGGGAATTCCCCGTGAGTTTACTCACCACGTGTGTAGCGCGCTACAGTGTTGGTGTGTTGTAGGAGAGTTAGAGAGTAGGATATAAAGTGATATGCATGCCCACACATGCACAGAGTTTGTTTGCACAACGCATGAAGATAAAACTGTACTTGTTGACCCGTCGTACGTCACCATAGTAATTGGTATGTATGTACACACATAGCATGCTACAAGCAAGCAAAGCAGTGCATTGCCGAGATCTTGGGTACCTATGCACCTATTGTACCGAGTGCGGAACGTTGTTCTGTCGCATATCATCACTTTCGCACATTAGTGTGCTTCACATCAGCTTGTTAGCTGTACTTCTGTGCCGTTTACTCGTGCTGCCACAGAAATACTTAGTAGACAAGAATTCTAAAGATGTCGAAAGCCGGGGAAGATGGAAAGTTGTGTGGCACGAGTGTGACCATTGATTGGCTGGTATCCGTCCTAAAGAAAGATGGGCTGCAACTGAAGCACTGGAACGCCAAGAAGATAGGAGTAGGACAAGGATTCATGTCCAATATCATCCGAGTGGACATCACATGGAGTAAACCGGCGCACAGCAACAACATTCCAAATCCAGTAGTCCTGAAGGTGAGGCAGAAGAACCCGAACCATTCATCCTGAACTTTTCGTCAAACTTTCGGACGTCAGCAGTGACTACAGTACTTGCTGGCCATAGAAAATAACTGAAGATCGCAGAAGCGTACAAATTCTGGGACGCTACTTTTTGTCCTATTTGTCTGAAAAATTTGTAGCGGTTCTACGACCAAAATATAGATGCACTATACAAAAGTAGTGTATGGGGACAGTGGGGAAGTGTCCCAATATACATTACCGTATTTACCTGTGCATAGCCCCCTCCTATGCATAGCCCCATATTGGCAAAACATAAAAAATGTCCTATGCATAGCCCCTCTTATGCATAGCCCCATATGTACTGTAGGGTAGCTGAACCTACCTACATGACCTGGTCATAACCTAAACCTACACATAGGCACTCCCACACCAAGCTAAAATGCCTATAAGCCTGCTTGGGCGTGTATTGTACTAGAAGGGTTTTTTAGATGAGTTTTTAGCGGCCGACTGGACGGACCAAAACATAAGTGGTCCGGACCAAACAAGAAAAACACAAATTGGCCAAAGCCCTTCGCCTTCCTTGGGCCACCTGTCTGCTCTCTCACATCCCTGCGATCTTCTCCCTCCTTTCTCCTTCCTTCCCGCTCCCCCACGCTGACCCTAATCCTCTTTGTGACCACTCAAGAGGGAGGAAACAAAAGCTCGTCCGTTTCGTCCGATGTCTTGGGCTGGGACGAAAAAGTCCGGACCGCCGGCCCATTTTGGATCAACTAAAACGCACTAATCCTTCGGCCGGCCGGCGGTCCGGCTCTTTTGGCTCAACTAAAAAACCCTTTAGAATTACCCTGGTTTGACCTCAATTATGCCCTAAATCACGTGCTTTTGGCCTAAAAAATATGCCCTCTGCGCACCTCTCAAAAACATAAAAAATGTCCTATGCATCGCCCCCCCCCCCCCTATGCATAGCCCCCCCCCCCCCCCCCCTATGCATAGCCCAATAAAGGACCTCTCAATTTTTGCATAGCCCCATGCAGGGCTATAGATAGGCATGCGCTAGGGGCGCTCTAGCGCCCCAAGAATATTTTTGCGCCCCAAATTTGGGCGGCTAGGGGCGCAAAATTTTCACCTGACTTTTAACAACTGGTTGCATGGTCGCATGCAAGATGGGCTCAATTCCCGTAAAACCGCCATAATCGGCCTTTCCCACGTCTTTTGGGTCTACTACAAGGTCAAGAAGATTACGACGTACTTTATCTACGCGCACATGTATGGCTTTGTATTGTATGTACATTGTCGGGCTTCTTGCATACTGTACCTGTCACTGTGCAATAAAAATTGGATTTTGAATAGTTTCTGATGCTTGGAAAATGAGCGATTCTACTCTTAAAATAATAAAATTTTCCCAGGGGGCGCTGCCCCCTGGACCCCCGCTGGGGGCTCTGCCCCCAGACCCCCGTAGCCTCCGGCGGCTGGGGCTCCGCCCCAGACCCCATGGCTCGCTACGCACGCCAAAAATTTTGCGCCCCCAAAATTCATAGGCTATCTAAAGCCCAGCCCAAGGGGCTATTCACAGGTAAATACGGTACTAGAGTAAAAATAAAAAAAGTCTGGTAACGCTACAACTCGCATTTTGATTGTGTGCAGTATATTATGCATGCATGCAGTGTACATACTTATAGATTCCGACACTGGAGACAATCAGTAAGCACATAGATCGGTTTTGCGGCGATGGGTCAGAAGAAGGAGGGGTGAGCAAGGATCAGATGGAGAAAGCGATGGTGGAGATCTGGTTGCCGTACGCGCACAAGAACGAGTGTCGTCTGTACGAGCTCTTTCGCTCTTCGGGCGCCCCGTGCGCTGTGCCCCGAACCTGGTTCACGCGGGACATCGGCGAGAAGGAAGCCGGCGTCATCGTGATGGAAGACCTCTCCGACAGCGCCGCCATCGTCAACATTGCAGACGGACTGAGGCTGGCCCAGGTCTACTCGGTCGCCGAGCAACTGGCCAAACTGCACGCCTACTCCCTGCTACATCAGGGTACGCAACGCACGCCCGGAGATGGTTTCGTAAAAGGCAGAATATTGTAAAACTTCGTGTAACCCCGGGCCGGATAAAAATCTTTAATCGCCGATTCCAGGGGGTTATACACGAGGCCAAGCAAAATGTGCCAGATTATCACCAAACCAACATGTTTATTTATTTTTTTATTTGCACGTTTTACGCGTTTTCAAAATTTTGATTAGAGAGGGAATAGGGGGTTATACAACAACACGAGGGGGTTATATTCGAAGGGGGTTATACACGAAGCTTTACAGTTATTGGATATCCACAATATTTGGGTACGTATTTCAAAAGGCCCACTTGATTGAGGCGAATCTCTATTTCTGCCATGGATCGGGATGCTCTGTTTTAGTACACACTTCCTTCTCCATGTTTCCCTTAAAGGGGGATCTGGCGGGAATTTAGTATGGCAAGGGCAAATTTCTCAATTTTAGATTTGAGGGGCCTATCCTATGTAAAATTCCATCCTCTTTTGATTTTAAGCCCACATTTTGGAGTCGATTTTGCCTCTGTGAGGCGGCGCCTCGTTAGAAAGGAGATTTCGCTACACTTTGGCCTGTATTTCGAGCTTTCTAACTGGGGCGCCGCCTCACAGAGGCAAAATCTGCTCCAGAACAGGGGGTTATCGAAAGAGGATGCGATTTTAGACAGGTAGGTGCTTATCAAAAGTTAGAAATTTGAAATTCGCCTTCCCATACAAACTTTCCCGCCAGATCCCCTAACCAGTACCGTAGATGCCTGCCAACTCAATTCATTTGTGATCACGCCTGAGCACAAAAAGAAAAGCTCCAGTACTGAAACTACTCACGCGTGAGCATAATAGGTGATCACGCGTGAGCATTTATGAAGTCAAAAAGTGCTCACGCGTGATCACCTAATGCTCACGCGTGATCACCTTCAGTACTGGAGCTTCTTTTTCCGTGCTCACGCGTGATCACCAATGAATGGAGTTGGCAGGCATTTTCAGCAATTGTAAAAAAGCAAGAATAATTACAGTAGGCTATTTTGCTGGTTGCTTTTAGGTGAATGGGAGGATAAATTTCCTCTTCAGGACAAGGAGATGATGAAGGAGTGGCCGGATATGATGCGGAAGTGCGCAACCACGCTGAGCGAGATGAAGCCAGGATACTTTGAAGGGAAAGTAGAGAAGATTGTGCCCATGATGCAGGTTGACGTCGTCTATGCAACAATGCAAAGTCACAAGGAACTTCATCTTCCGCCCGTCATTGTACAGGTGCATGCATACATTAGATAAGTAACCAGGCTATAGGTAGGTGTACTTCTTGCTTTTTAGTTGTGGCATTCTTCATTGGCATTGTAAACGGTATATTTCAAGCCATGTAGGGTACTGTCATGGAGTATGTAGGTAGTGGAATGGATATTGCAGGGGGACATGTGGACGAATAATCTGCTGTTCGCCAAGACCGCTGACAACAAAGCGGGTGATAAGTTGAGGGCGATTATCGATTGGCAAGTGACGCATCCGGGAAACTTGGCGGAGGATATGGCTCGAGTGCTGGTCAGCAGCTGCTCCTCCCAGATGCGTAGAGAGAAGGGCCCGGAGGTCTTCGCCTTCTACTACCAGAAGCTGCAGGCAGCGCTGACAGAGGCGGGGAAGCCGCAGCTGCTCTCCTTCAGTCTTCAAGATGTCCATGCCGCCTATCGGCGCATCCTTGCCTACGCCATGGCCTTCTATATCTTCGGTCTGCCCATCATGGTCAACAGTCCGATCGTGGAAGGGCCGGACAAGGAGCAGAAGATCGAGAACATGCTGCGTCGAGGAAGCGACGTGATCGACGATGTCATCGCGCTGGACAGCAACAGTCAATAAAAATATGCTTCTACCACATTGTTCAGATTTTTTAAAAATCTTTCAATTTGATCACAACCAAAAGAAGGAAGAACAGCAATAAAGTACAGAATTGTAAACGATTACTGTATGTGAGATGGGATCAGGATCAGACCAGAGTGTTGAACCATAAGCACAGAAAGACACAAAAATTGTATTTCTTGCAGAAACCCAAGAAAACCAAACTCCGAGAATCTTTTGGTCAGGTGTTTCCTACACGCCAATAAGGTTGCACAAGCGACCGACTACCGTGTACTGTAGGAGAAACGACAAATAGCCCAAGTTATACTTGTTCAAAAAATCTGAATAAGCGCTGGCCATAGAGTGAGTTGAGCGTTGGAGCAGTTGGACTGTCCACTGCTGCATGGTAGAGAAAGAAGAGTCTGCTGGTGACGAAGTAGCCAATCAGCACGTCCACAGTGTAGTGCTTTCTGGCCAGGAGCAAGCAGGCAGCGGACGAAAGACAGATGAGAGTTTGCAGTTTGCTCAACACAGCACAGTAGCGTCTGCTGGCGTATTGCTGAACCAGAAGCCAAGTAATCGTGAGCACGATGGTGTGACCGCTGAACATCAGATCGCCGCACAGCGAACGCCTGCTGTACAGATTCATGCCGACTCCGAGCAAAATCTCGGTGAGGGGAGTTCATAAAATACGTCACGCAAAATTTAGGGGGTGGTAGGGTGTTGGGGCGAATGTGACGTTAGCGTGACTATGTGTCACGCTAAGCATAGGGGGTTGCTATACTTATGGTCAATAAAGCAGGGGAGGGCGGGTAGCAAGCAACGGATGAGTTTTTGCGTGACGTACTTTATGAAGCTCCCCTGAGGGCTGCTCGAAACACGGCGCGAGTGCTCAAGTGAGCAGGGGCGCAGTAGGTGCGTCTGCTCGGCACCGGGAGCTGCGTTACCGTCACGCAGAGCGCACGCAGGCAGTAGGCGGCGGAGAGAACGAAGGCGACGCGACGCAGGATGCGCCAGCGTTCGGCGTGGAGAAGAATGATGCCGCGTTCACCAAACGTCCGTAAATCTGTACGTCCGTTCGTCCATCCGTCAACCTTTATACAGTTGACGTGGGGTTGGGTTGGCGGACGGACGGACACGTTATGGGTTGTGACGAACGTACGGATTAACGGACGTCTGGTGAACGCGGCATAACGGAGGCGGCGACCACCTGCGACAGCAGCATCAGCCACTCGCTCCAGCTCGTCGCCGCGGGAAGCTCGGGAAACAGCCGGAACCAGAGATCAGTCGCAGGACACTCCCCAGCTTCCCTCTGTACACAGGCTCTCTCAGAAAGATCCACCATCCTACGTACGTACGTATGTACAGTATGTGCTTGCTTAGGTAGCTACGTATTAGCCCCAGTGCCAGCAAACGCATGGGAACAGCTGGGTATCTTGAAAAATTAAGACGGAAATTTATTTCCATAAATACTGAATAAAATCTTCGATTTTGAGCTTTAGAGATTCAAAAGATTTAGAGCTTGAGAGATTTCCGAAGTAGTATGTTGACCAAATAGTTGAAATTTTGCATGCCCCGACTTGGAAGCCGTGGCTTTCGATACAAAAAAGCGCAGAAAAATCTGCCTGTCCATTGCGGAGAAACATGCGCTGATAGCTGGTGGGTTTTAGAGACACTGTATCTTCGCCTTTCTCTGTTGACGGTTGATTGAAAGCAAAAGTGATGGCGGATTTTCCTGAGCTGACCTCTGTATGTGAGCAGCCATGGTGGCCAGAGCATTGACGAAGATAGAGCACAAGAAAAGCAGGCCGGCACACGTTGTACGTACCAGTACGCCAACGCTTGTGCCCACATCACGCTGCTGCTGAACTGTTCTGCTACTGTTCGCTACCGGTATTAGTACCTGACGAGACATTTTGGCACTTCACGTTCACACGCGATAACTGATGATGACTAATTTCCTCGATTACAGTAGCAACAAGCAGATGTAAACATGGATTTGAGGTGATGACAGCTCAGCTCGCTGAGAAGAATGTGTGAACTGTCAATAATGAGCCTAGGTAGGTAGCACAGCAGGGCAGGGTGTTCATGCAAAGGGAAATTAAAAATTAACAATCGTTCGTGCAAGACACAAAACGTTCGTTTTTTGTTGTCATAACACCAGTAGCAGCTTCAAACGTGTGACATATTCAGACACTCAATAAAGATTGGAGTCAAATGTGTACTGCTTTGCTTGAGCTATGCACCACCACTACCATTTTGTCCACATAACGTACATGTCATACGTACAGTACATAACCAAGAATGAAAACCACAAAGCGCGGTGGCTCCGATCCGCGACAGGACCAGCGCCAGGCTGGAGCCCCGCGGGTCCTTCGGGGCGCAGTACGTGCGCTCGCTGGGCACTGGCACCTGGACCAGGGTGATGCAGAGCGCGCGACAGGCGTAGCAGATGCCGGAGATGAAGAAGATGCGTCGCAGGGTGATCCAGCGGTGCTGGTGGAAGAAGAGGACGGAGTAGGTCAGGATGGCCGCCACCACGATCAGCCACTCCGTCGCCTGAAAGGGTTTTCCACATGAACCAAAAAGGGCGGCCGGTCCGGACTTTGTCGTCCCAGCCCAAGGCATCGGACGAAACGGACGAGCTTTTGTTGCCTGCCCTTTTGAGTTGTCATACGCAGAAAGATTAGGGTCGGCGTGGGGGAGAGAGAAGAAGGGAGGAGGGAAAATCCTATTTGCTCAAGAGGAAGGCGAAGGGCTTCGGCCAATTTATTTGTGTTTCTCGTGTTTGGTCCGGCCCACTTATGTTTTTGTCCGACCGGGCGGCCGCCGAAAAATCATAGAAAACCCTTCTACAGGGTGTTTCCTTTGGATATATCATGTCGTTTGGGGTTATAACTTGGGAACCAGAAGAGTTAAGAGGCTGAAATTTTTCCAGTAGATACCCAAGAATATGCATAACCTTGTGTCCAAATTTCATCCCTAAACTTTAATCTGAACTTAAGATATTGGTACCTCAAGTTTCGACCACGAAAATCGCAAGTTTTTGAATCGCAAGTTGGTGGTTCGCCCTATCTGGGTTCCCAACTATTCCTTTTTGGATTTCTGTAGAGCAGGCTTTGTTTTAGTAAACTCACAACGTTTCCAGAACTGGAAAATAATATTCTCATGGTGTTTTCAGGTGTCGACTAGCGCTATGATGAAAATGCCACAAGTTTTACTCTGACCACCAGTTCTGATTCAAGACTTTGCGATTTTCGTGGCTCAAAAACTTGAGGCACCAATATCTTATGTTCAGAATGGAGTTTTGGGACGAAATTTTTACACAAGGTTATGCATATTCTTGGGTATCTGCAGGAAAAAATTTCAGCCTCTTAACTCTTGTGGTTCCCAAGTTATAGCCCCAAACGACATGATATATCCAAAGGAAACACCCTGTATTTGCTCAAGAGGAAGGCGAAGGGCTTCGGCCAATTTATTTGTTTCTCGTGTTTGGTCCGGACCACTTATGTGCGTATGGTCTGACCCGGTCGGCCGCCCAAAAATCATGTGGAAAACCCTTTGAATGGCGGCGGGGACTTCGGGCAGGAGGGAGAAGAAGAGGTCGGGCAGCGGCGGCCGGCTCGGCACGCGCTCGTGAATCCAGGCGAGCGCGCAGTCGTTCAGCATCACGGCCGTCGCCCAGCAAAGCACCGCCAGCAGCGTCTTCCGCTTCTTAGGCTGCCATTTCCGCGGCGCCGCCGCTTCCTCTGAACTCCGGCGGTTCCAACTCCAACTGCACTCGCTCCGCGCCGTTCAGTAGGATAGTCTTCTGCATTCCTTCCTCTTCCTCGTCCTCACGCATCTGCAATCACAAACAACCCACACCTACAGTACCGCCCTCAACCTCCTTGTCAAAGCTTCAAATTTGATCAAAGTAGGATCAAAGCATGGCTATTCTTTAGCACAGGAACTTTGAACACTTGGACAGTGCTTTGAAGGAGAATTTCTAAGTGAAAGCGGCACTTGGAGAAATGCTTGGAATGTTTAGCTTTGATCAACTTTGATATGCTTTGAAGAACTTTGACCTTCTTCCTTGCTGTATTCTCCGGTGCATGCGCATGGCATTTGGCGGGGGCTACGCATCGGTCAATACGGTGTTGTGTTGTACATACATACCAAGGAGCTCCAATAATTGGTTGTTTTGTTTGTACAGAATCTCCCTTGGTTGACCCATTCTTTTCTACGGTATGGTCTTTCTTTCGAAAGCCAGAAAAGATCGAAACGACCACGCAACAGATGAAACGAACGACAAAATGCAATATCGTATGTGAGCTAAAAGCGGGAGCGGAGCAGCTACACATATATGACAGACACACAGTAGTTTGGTAGGTACTATTTTAGATCAGATACACATACAGTATAATAATGATGTCGGTCGGACAGATGAAAAATATTGTTCAAAATCCGTAACTTGTGCAAGTACGTAGTACACATTCGTCCGAGCTTTTAGTTGTTTAAAATACGGTACAATTTTAGATAATTTCGATAATTTTAAGGTACACAAGGAACCGTGGAAAGAACGCGAAGCTTTGCGCCAACGAAGTCAAGTTCAGCACCGTAAACTACAGTATTCACTGTTTGCGCTAAAAATTATTTATTTTCGAAAACTGACCCGTGCACCCTTTCAGTGCGTTCTTGAATGTACGCACTGAAAAACAGAGGGGAGAGCTGGCGATTACGAATATTCTTTAGCCCAAGTAGCGAATAAGAGTACTACTATTCCACTGTGTCTTCCAACTGCCAATCGTGTTGTGCACTTGCGCGTCGATTGTATTTTGTTGTCTAGGGAGCATGTACAAATTACGTCAGGTGGTAGGGGAGGGGGACCCCCCTCCCCTGGCCCGGCCATCCCGGTCTGACGTGGGGGGGGGGGGGGGGGTCGGCGCTCAGATGGATATTCTGACGCTGAGACAGGAATTACGTACGTACATACATACACTGTACGTACAGACGTATCTATTACTGTACATAAATACTACATACTTAGTACGCACAACGTGTAATATGTATACCATACATGCATGCATGCATGTATTGCATGCCATTATACATACATACGCAATACTACTACTACTATAGTATCACCACCTCTCTGACGCTGACGGTGGGGGGGGGGGGGGGGGTATGCGCCTTTGGGCCAATTCTGACGCTATTCTGACGGTCGGGGGGAGGGGGGGGGGTCCCCGTTCCATTTCGGCTGAAAACCACCTGACGTAATTTGTACACGCTCCCCTACGTGGTTGGTATGAGTGTGTACACCTGCTGCGTACGTAACCTGGTACTATGTAGTATGTGCCATGTGATCGGTCTCTTCGTCATTTCATCGCCGATTCATGCCTTGCGTGCACTTGGGCATACGGGGGATGTTACACTACACTATGCGTCAGCAAATAGCCCAAGGATTGGCACCGTTTGCCTATGGCAAGAAAAAACTGGAACTGCAACAAAACAACTTTCACTCTTTTCTCGCATCACTCCGACGCTCCCGTTCACATCACGTCGCCAACCTTTAGTACTCTCACGAATACTTATAGTACATAATAGAACAAGTACAAACCTAGTTACTTAGTACTAGCAGTAGCAAGCACAGCAAGGACACATGAAATGAACAAGAATAACAGGCTGCATGCAACTAGAAAGCTGGCTGCAGTATGTGGGTCTGGCTGGTTGAGTGGGAGCGTACATGGCCATGCCAAGTACAGTGAGGTCGCATGTAAGGAATCCCATATGATAGTACGGTACGGACGCATGAACATACAGTACATGAGCATCTGTACAACCAAAATCCTTGATACAACCGAATGGACATGGACATTTGAATTTATGTTGCCTTTGACAATATAAAATTCATGCTCGAAGTGTAAAGACATTGCCTTGCCACTGCAAAAGGCAGCTACACGTTTTGCATTTTTTGTTTTTTTCACGTCACTGAAGAACCGACGAACCGACCTGCTCCATGTTCTCCTAGAGAGGCCTGACGAAGGCCCCACCTTCTGACGAAGGCCAAAACATGTAAAGAAAAGAGGGCGAGAAAGTGAGGGGAGTGTCGAAAAGGTTACTAGGAGTACATGGTTAGACGAAAGACTGAAAAAATATAGAAAAAATATAATCGAACAATAATTTTATTAAATATTGTGGAGTAAGTGGCCATTTTTCTACAGCATTGCACAGCTACGATCAAGACCTGTTTCAGCAGTTCAGCCATGCCTCGAGATGCTGCCGGAGATTTCTGAAGGGATTTCGACTGTAAGCAATATGCCTATTTAGCGGCCTATTTTTTATCACCAATCAGTTTCTTCATAGCCCATTCACATCAAAGACATGCGTTGGGCGTACGCTCGGCGTGTCCATGGCTCGACGTCGACAGACACGTATACATACAAAGACATGGATTGCAATGCATGCGCCGGGCATTTACCAAGCGCATTTGTTTCAAATGTGAATGAGCCATGACATGATGCTCTTGTGTATTTTACTGTACATTAGCTTTACAGGAATTGGATGAATCTGCGCGATGCAGACACGGGCAAAGTTTTATGGCAGAGCAGCGACGATTTGTCTGTTCCTGGTGTCGAACATATCGGTAAGTACGCATATTGCACGCTTCACCTTGGAGGAGTTGTGCAACCGTTGACAACCAACATACATATTGCAGTTGCGCAACCCGTGACCGCCACCGGATGAAAAATTCGCCAACAAACATTGCAACGGTTGTGAACGGTTGCGCAACAGCGATATGTTGGTACGGTTGGACAACACCTCCATATGTCGGTTATCAACGGAGACTTTGAAGATCGGGTGGAGTTTTAACAGGCAAATTCCTCTAAAGGAGTTGCCTGAATGTACAGTACATGGCATATTTATGTTTGGGTGTTTCAGCCAGGGTTCCAAAAAAAGTGTTGAAGTGCAGGGCCATTTCCAGAGAAATAAACTTCAGCTCTATTGAACAGATGGAGAAATTCCGATTGGAACAAAAGGTCTATTTGAAGGATCAAATTCTTGAAGGTACGTGCATAGTACGTACACGTACAGGTTACACTAATACATATGCCAGAAAGGAAAATTCCACACTGCGCTGGGAGTCGAACCCGGGCCCCTCCCTTACCGTGCAAGTACTCTACCAACTGAGCTACGCGGTAACACGGGAACACAACCAAGGCCAAACGCGCCACACCCCCCCCCCCCCCCCCCCCCCACAGAAATCGTAGAAAATCTTCCATAAAATGAGGCCTAGTTACGGCTGATTCACATTGGAATGAAATCGCTCGGCGTACGTCCGGCACATCCATGGCTGTCTCCATGCGCGTGCCTCCGATGTGAATACGCCATCAAAAGGGGAAATTATGTAACTGAGGTCATCCAGGCTTATAGTCAAATGGTTAAGGCGCTCGCCTGGAACGCGAGAGGTCCAGAGTTTGATTCCCTGGCGCATCTGGCAAATTTTCCTTCACGGCTATTACACATCACGGATTTATTAGCGTACCGTATCTTGGCCTTACAGCTGGCTAGAGTAATTGCATGCTTCCGTGTTGTTACTTCTGGTTTCAGAGTGGTTTTTCGAGTACGGTTTTGTCATTCCCAATTCAAACAACACTAGGCAGAGATTGATTGAAGCGGCACCAGAGTCAGCCATGCTACCCGCAGGCCTACTGAAGTACAGAAACATGCATGCATTCATACATAAGGTTGCGTCAACTACTAGCTGGAGGATTTTCGGCAATTGATAATGCTTCTTGCACTCTTATTACTGTAAAGTTTGGTGTATAACGCGATATCGAATATATCCCGAGCAAATTGGTCGATTTTGTATATTAGTATTTTGCATAAACCGATATTCACCACGCACCAATCCAAAAGTTTGCAAAAAGCTTTTTCTACACTGAAATTAGCAAGTTTGGTATATACCCCGATATTTTGTATAACCCGATATCGAGTGAGTATTTACCCCGAGCAAATCGGTCGACTTTGTTTGTATAACCCGATCGGGTTATACGCCAAACTTTACTGTAGCTGAAACTTTACGGGCGTTCAAAAGTCCACACCACTTCACGCAAAAATAGACGCGTGCTGTTTTTCGGGAATCCATAATCTTTCAACTACTGGACGATACATGAAGAATGGGTGATAAGTAACGTTTGCTATGTAATGTTTCAGTGGAAATGTGGTGATCGAAACAAGCTTTTTCGATGATGACAGTGTGATCAGCTCATCCAAAGTCCGACTGTACTACGTCTGATCACAACAACAAGAGCAATACTGAATCTAGTCTTCGTATGGTTTCCCTGGTTTTATGATGTTTGTAGACAATCATAATCATGATATCGACCAGTTGCGCTGAATATTTTTGGATGGTTGCGAGCTGACCTCCTTCTGTACTACACTTTTCAGTGCATTTTCATCTTCTATCTTCTCTTTACAAACAATAAAATGCAGTGGAAACTTGTAATAGAGAGGAGTCAGCTCTCGACCACCCATATTTCTTAATAACGCAACTGGTCAATAGTCCATCCAGCGAGCGTTGGCTTTGGGCCTTTTGCTCGTGCTGCGAAAAACACGAAACATCTCCGCATTTAGTGTTCGTATTTTGGAGGAGTAGGGTAGCGTGGGACAAAACGGCCCATGGGGAAAATCCGCCCACCTATGGCGCTGTTACCCCCAGTCAAAACACGGCTCTCGAAAATGTATCCTCGCCATACTTTTATGCCTCTGTTTCTTCGTTCCTAGGCCTGCTGGGGGTAAAAGCGCCATAAGTGAGCGGTTTTGCCCCACGTTACCCAAGGAAGCCTGCCTGTGAATGCGCAGTAACGGTAAAAGACTCAGATTGCTCTGCTCTCGCTGGGTGGATCGTATAATAGGGCACAAAGGCGTGCTTTTTCTATCGCTACTTTGCAATACAAGTTCCTTCGAAAGCTCAGATTCTTTACCTTGATGAGATGAGACTTGTATCGTACCGACCACAATGAGTGTTGTTGTTTTGTGCGTGTTTTGTTGTTCTTTGCAGTTTGATTTTGAGTTGTTTCTTTTGATCTGAAAATGTTTCCTACATTCCAACCCGTATATGGTTGACGTGGGGTTGGTGACGGACGGGCACGTACTACGGTGACAACATCACGACGTCTAGAACGCGGCAAGTCCTTAAAACTTCCCCATTATTTCCACACCAAAACACAGAATGCGACTGAACTTGGTATCATTATTTACTTTCTGTTTGTCCAAATTGTCCATTGCTGCATTTTCAATAGCCGGTCCAAGCAGAGAATGCAAAGATTTTTGAAGTCAGATAACTTGCGCATTCTATGCAAAACACTCTTCCGCGACTTCGAAAATCTCCGCATCAGGAAAATGAGCTTCAAAAACGCAAGAGAAAAAAAGCACGCCCACACCACCCAGCCAAGCACACCCCCCCCACCCCCAACCCCCCCCCCCCCACCCAAAAAACAAACACAACCACAAAAGCCCAACCACCCCACCCCCACCACCCCCCCCAAAACAACCAACAACACACACAAACCCAACCACTCTTTCAGTGGACTATACTTTACTGTGTAAATTAAATTATCTAAAATTCACCAGCGTAAATAAGCAGATATTAGATAATTAGAATAGTAATTGGCATGATACAGTATGTACAGTGAATAAAGAACTAGTACTATTGTGGTGCTACATAATACAGTGTACCATAATAAACTCACCGGATGTTTGTGCCTCTCATTCATCAGCGGAGCGTTCGATTTCAGTACGCTCTTTTGTAGTTTGTAGCTAAGGCTTCAAAGTTTATGCAGGTAAAATTTCAGCCATGTAGTCCTTCTATCAAGGAAATTATGAAAGCTCAAACTTTTGGACACAAAAATTCACGTTTTTTTCACTATGGGGCTAAACCCGGGTTTTAAGACCGAAGTTAGCACTCCACGGATGAGTTTCTTCAATTTTCTTCACAATGGCGCAGTACATTTGGTTCTGCCGCGTCTTTCATGGGATATTGAACAGGATTTGAAGATGTTTGCTTTTGGATGGTAGAATATGCTCTATATTGTGGTAAAATATAAGGCAAATCCTCGATTTCTGAGGTCAGCCTTTCTGAGTTGTATTGAGCCACTTCCTGTTGCCCTAGAAAGTTGAAATTTTTCATGCATAAACTTTGAAGCCTTGGCTACTAATTGCAAAAGACCGCTTTTGAAAATGACACCCCACTGTGGAGATAGAGACACAAACAGCCGGTGAGTTTATTATGGGACACCCTGTACGTTTTACTTCGTACTGTACATACAACAATCCTGCATTGTTTTCATGGTGTGAAGCAAAACATAAAATGAAGGGAACAGTTTTACAAAGGAACAAACACACCTCATGCCGCGTTCACTAGACGTCCGTGAATCCGTTCGTCAACCCGTAGTAACGTGCCCGTCCGTCAACCCAACCCCACGTCAACCATATACGGGTTGACGGATTTACGGACGTCTGGTTAACGAGGCATCACTCAACTTCAAACTCCGGACTAGTGACATCAGAGGTGCTACCATGCCATCATATGCTTTGATTTGGAGAACTGCGTAGACTACTGTAGACCGCACACGAGAGCATGGTAGCCGCCTCACCAGTACAGCATATACGCCCATACAAATGAACTCGTCATGCACGCACTGCACTGGATTTGCAAATGCCATACTTACACGCAGCACTCACAAAATAAACCGCAAAACAAACAATCATGTACTGAACTTGACCACCCGCTAATTAAAGTTTTTAGCCACACATCAAACAATTGTCAACTATGTGAAGAAAAACATCATTTCTTTATCCTACTGCATTGGTTGGTGGTAGATGCTTATTATCGAGACAACTATCTACTGTATGCCTTGCCTAGTAAGGCGTATGCTTGTGTAAGAAGTTTTCGTGATTCTCTCTCATGGCTCGGTTGTACTGCATTTCTTGATTGATCCAGTCTACGTACATGGGAAAATAGTTCCAGGCCAAGTAGTCACCGCGCTCCGTGATCAAGTGCTCGGCTCGGCGCTTTTGAAATCTGCAGAAAAATGGACCAAAAATGCAATAATTCAATCCACCCTATCCTCCATTTCAAAGTGGAGTCCGGGTTGTTGGCCATCTCATCTCAAGCCTATCTCCAGTTGGAAAGGCGTAGACACAACTAATGGAGTGCTAACGCAAACTCGGTGAATTTACTTGGGTAATATGGGGTAAACCCAACCGCCCATGCTCCTGTGAACTTGCTCTTTTAGCAAATGAAGAACCGACCGAATAGCTCGTTTGAAAGAGGAGAGTGCAAGGAATCGATTGATCAGGGTTCATACCAAGGCGGCCTCAGTCGTTTTAAAGACATTTTAAAGACACTTTTAGCAGGAGGGAGTAGGAGTTGGGGGCCTAGCCCCCAACTGGGTCTGGGCGGAACCCCAGCCACCGGAGGCCATGGGGGTCTGGGGGCGAAGCCCCCAGCGGCAGTCCAGGGGCCAGCCCCCTGGTCACGCCGAAGGCGAAAATTTTTTTAATCGTGTCTAGAAATAACAGATAGCAGTGGATGAACCTGATATTCTACTCGTCTCAATCGGTCCGTTGGTTGTTGAGATATGCAGCCCTGAAACTTGGGTGGCCTTATCATCCCACGGCCGGGTTTACCCCATGTTATGCCGTGTAATACGTAATAGCGCACTTGTGAAAGATTTGTGCCCTAATTTGCCCTGCTTTGGAGTAGGTTAACCCAAATTACCTGCTCCCTACCCTGCCATGCAGTAGTACTACAATGGTACACATACATAGCGTTAGCGAACCTCCATAGACGGCGAATAGAGGCTTCATAAGTTTCGTGGCATTTCGTCTCGTACTGCCAGACGGGATTTATCTTCAGCAGCTTGACAATCGCCTGTTTCATCACTGTGTCTTCATATTGCCAGTAGCGAGGCGCATAACCGTCAGGCGTATCCTCCAATTCCCTCAGCTCGCATCTGCCTGCAATTTAGCACCAATTGACTACTATGGACCAGTTGCGCTAAGAATTCTGGGTGTTCGCAAGCCGACCCCTCTTCTTTCTTCATAACAGTTTTCTAAGTGCATTTTATCATTCCCCCTTCAATCCCAAACGATCAAAATAATGAATGAAGAGAAAAAGGGTGTAATACAGAGGAGTCAGCTCGCGACCACGCATAATTCCTTAGCGCAACTGGTCCATATACGTAGTACAAAGAGCCGAGTTCTGTCATCCGAGGTCGAGTTTATGGCGCTCACAATCCACATAGGCCTATCTACAAACAGCATGTATTGGGTTTTTACCATAACAACGTTGAGAACAAAGTTAGGAGAAGGAAGGGCAAAAAGCGACGCCAATGAAGTAGAAATGAGCAATGTCCTTCCCTCTCGACCATCCCATGTACTCCGTACGCACTCTCATAAGGCGAGCGTGACCATAACGAGCTGGAACCACTGGAAAAGTGAAAAAATCAGAAGCTATGTTAGACGTAGCTATAGTATTGATCTTGTGTCTTCCCTCTTATCTCACTTAACTTTCGCAGGACGTTATAGATTTTTTTTCACTGTTATCAAAAATAACAACAAATTTTTCCGTTTTGCTTTGTCTCTGTAAAACATAACAGGAAGACACAAGACACAAACACAACAACTTTACCAAGGTCTATGACCGTGCTTCTTACACCAAATTAATACAACTACGGCTCG
Source organism: Epsilonema sp. ZAB3_2 (assembly GCA_030247985.1). Classification (NCBI taxonomy): domain Eukaryota; kingdom Metazoa; phylum Nematoda; class Chromadorea; order Desmodorida; family Epsilonematidae; genus Epsilonema; species Epsilonema sp. ZAB3_2. The sequence goes on from JASAMW010001286.1 coordinate 20,002, forward strand.
TCCTTCTGGCTCGGAGTGTGTTCCATTACCGGTCCCGAGCCTACGCGCGCGTCGTGTCTTTGATTTACGTACGTATAATAGTACCGTAATACGTTACGCGTCTTCGTTCCTTCGAAACCTCCTCACTCCTCAGAAAAGCACAATGTATACCTGTCAGTTACCACAGTGCCTTGCCCCAGGACTTATTCGATTCCATTCACTTCCCTTCGTCTGACCCTCAATCTCTTTCCCTCCCGTCCGCAGAAGACTTACTGAAGCAGACTCAGAAAGCGGGCCAAAGGCGCGCGCTTCTTCTTCACGCAATCATGCGGAATTTTCTTCATTTTCCTGCAAAATAAACAAAAAATTCAGCAAAAACAAAAGTGGCTTTACATCAAAAATATCAAGTCCTTTGTCATTGTTCCAATTTAAATTTATATTTATTTCGTTTCGATTTCTCTCATTTTTTCCATGCATGACTGTTTCTTCGTTTACTCAAAACCGCCCACCCGTAATATTATTACTACAAAAATAAAAATTTTTTAGGGGGCTTTATAAAAATATAAAAGCCCCACTCATATGTAGCACAATGTAACGGAAAATAGTCCTGCCAGCACCACTGACACCATCTGCCATCCATCCGCCAAGATGGATGACAGAGGCTGCATTGGATGGTGGATGGTGGGACAGATGGAGAGGCAGAGGCAGAGGACCTTCATGGGTACAAGGGAGTGCAATGGAGTGCAAGGGAACGCTTGCAGGGTACAAGGGAGTGCAGGAGTGCAAGGGATGTTGCATGGGGCAAGGGAATGCGGGTTGGATGGGTACAAGGGGAGTGCAATGGAGTGCAAGGGATGCTTGCAGGGTGCAAGGGAGTGCGGATGGAGTTCAAGGAACACTTATGGGTGCAAAGGAGTGCAATGGAGTGCAAGGGACGCTGCATGGGTGCAAGGGAGTGCAATGGAGTGCAGGGACGCTGCATGGGACAAGGGAGTGCAATGGAGCAAGGGACGCTTGTATGGGTGCAAGGGGGAGTGCAATGGAGTGCAAGGGACACTTGCATGAGGAAAGGGAGTGCTATCGAGATGCTAAGGGACGCTTGCATGGGTGCAGAGGGAGTGCAGGGGACACTGATGGGTGCAAGGGAGACAATGAGTCAAGGGACACTTGCATGGGTGCAGGGAGTCAATGAGTGCAAGGGAAGCTTGAGGGTACAAGGGGAGTGCAATGGAGTGCAAGGGATGCTTGCATGGGTGCAAGGAGAGAGTGTGGGTCAAGGGGATGCTTAATGGGTGCAAGGGGAGCCAGGCAGTGCAAGGGACGCTTGTATGGGTGAAGGGAGTGCAGGAGAGTGCAAGGGACCCTCATGGGTACTAGGGAGTCCTATGGAGTGCAAGGGATGCTTGATGGGTGCAAGGGAGTGCAATGGAGTACAAGGGAGACTTGGCATGGGTGCAAGGGGGGGAGTGCAAGGGATGCTCGCAGGGTCCAAGGGGAGTGCAAGGAGTGCAAGGGATGCTTGCAGCGGGTGCAGAGGGGACGAGTGCAAGGGACACTTGAGGGTGCAAGGGAGTGCAAGGGAGTGCAAGGATCCTTGCATGGGTGCAAGGGAGTGCAATGAGTGCAAGGGATGCTTGCATGGGTGCAAGGGAGTGCAATGGAGTGCAGAGGTCACTGGAAGGTGCAAGGGAGTGCAAGGGATGCTTGCATGGGTGCATGGAGTACAAACTCCAGTGCAAGGTGGAGGCTCCATTGGGTGCAAGGGAGTCCAATGCAGTGCAAGGGACCCTATGGGTTCAGGAGTTCCATGGACGTGCAAGGGATGCACACCATTGACTCCCTTGCACCCATACAATGTCCCTTGCACTCCATTGCACTCCCTTGCACCCATGCAAGGCCCTGCCCCTGCACTCCATTGCACTCCCCTTGCACCGCTGTCCCGTGCACTCCATTGCACTCCCTTGCACCCATGCAAGCATCCCTTGCCCTCCATTGCACTCCCTTGCACCCATGCAAGCATCCCTTGCACTCCTTGCTGCATCCCTTGATCCTCACTCCCTTGCACCCCATGCAAGCATCCCTGCACTCCATTGCACTCCCTTGCAGCCATGCAAGCTCCCTTCCTCCATTGCAGTCCCTGCACCCATGCAAGTCCCTTGCACTCCATTGCCTCCCTTGCACCGCAGCGTCCCTTACTCATTGCACTCCCTTGCATCCATCCAACCGCCCCTGCAACATCCCTTGCACTCCATTGCACTCCCTGACCTGCATCGCCCTTGCTCCCTTGCACCCATACAAGCGTCCCTTGCACTCCATTGTGCTCCCTTGTACCCATGCAAGCATCCCTTGCACTCCATTGCACTCCCTTGCAACCATGCAAGCATCCCTTGCACTCCATTGCACTCCCATGCACCCATACAAGCATCCCTTGCACTCCATTGCACTTCCTTATAGCCATGCAAGCATCCCTTGCACTCCATTGCACTCCCTTGCACCCATGCAAGCATCCCTTGCACTCCATTGCACTCCCTTGCACCCATGCAAGTGTCCCTTGCACTCCATTGCACTCCCTTGCACCCATGCAAGCATCCCTTGCACTCCATTGCACTTCCTTGCACCCATGAAAGCATCCCTTGCACTCCCCTCCCCTGCGCCTCCCTTCCCCTCACCCATGCGCGTCCCTTGCACTCCAGTGCACTCCCTTGCACCCATGCAAGCATCTCTTGCACTCCATTGCACTCCCTTGCACCCATGCAAGCATCCCCTGCACTCATTGTGCTCCCTTGCACCCATGCAAGCGTCCCTTGCACTCCATTGCACTCCCTTGCACCCATGCAAGCATCCCTTGCACTCCATTGCCCCCACTCCCTTGCACCCATGCAAGCATCCTCTTGCACTCCCTTGCACCCATGCACATCCCTTGCATCCATTGCACTCCCTTGCACCCATGCAAGCATCCCTTGCACTCCATTGCACTCCCTTGCACCCATGCAAGTGTCCCCTGCACTCCATTGCACTCCCTTGCACCCAGCAAGCATCCCTTGCACTACATTGCACTCCCTTGCACCCATGCAGCATCCCTTGCACTCCCCCCCTCCCTGCACCTATGCAAGCGTCCCTTGCACTCCTTTCTCCCCTCACCCTGCCCCCCCCCCCCCCCCCTCCCTTCGCACTCCCTCCCTTGCACCCATGCAAGCATCCCTTGCACTCCATTGCACTCCCTTGCACCCATGCAAGCTCCCTCGCTCCTCTGCTCTCCCCCCCCCCCTGTTCCTGCACTCCCTTGCACCCATGCAAGTGTCCCTTGCACTCCATTGCACTCCCTTGCACACATGCAAGCATCCCTTGCACTCCATTGCACTCCCTTGCACCCATGCGAGCATCCCTTGCACTCCATTGCACTCCCTTGCACCCATGCAAGCGTCCCTTGCACTCCATTGCACTCCCTTGCACCCATGCAAGCATCCCTTGCACTACATTGCACTCCCTTGCACCCATGCAAGCATCCCTTGCACTCCCTTGCACCTATGCAAGCGTCCCTTGCACTCCATTGCACTCCCTTGCACCCATGCAAGCATCCCTTGCACTCCATTGCACTCCCTTGCACCCATGCAAGTGTTCCTTGCACTCCCTTGCACTCCCTTGCACCCATGCAAGCGTCCCTTGCACTCCATTGCACTCCCTTGCACACATGCAAGCATCCCTTGCACTCCAGTGCACTCCCTTGCACCCATGCGAGCATCCCTTGCTCTCCATTGCACTCCCTTGCACCCATGCAGCATCCCTTGTCATTGCACTCCCTTGCACCCATGCAAGCATCCCTTGCACTCCATTGCACTCCCTTGTACCCATGCAAGCGTCCCTTGCACTCCATGCATCCCTCACCCATCAGCGTCCCTTGCACTCCATTGCACTCCCTTGCACCCATGCACATCCCTTGCACTCCATTGCACTCCCTCTCCCATGCAAGCATCCCTTGCACTCCATTGCACTCCCTTGCACCCATGCAAGCTTCCCTTGCACTCCATTGCACTCCCTTGCACCCATGCAAGTGTCCCTTGCACTACATTGCACTCCCTTGCACCCATGCAAGTGTCCCCTGCACTCCCTTGCACCCATGCAAGCATCCCTTATGCACTCAATTGCACTCCCTTGTACCCATGCAAGCGTCCCTTGCACTCCATTGCACTCCCTTGCACCCATACAAGCGTCCCTTGCACTCCATTGCACTCCCTTGTACCCATGCAAGCGTCCCTGCACTCCATTGCACTCCCTTGCACCCATGCAAGCGTCCCTTGCACTCCATTGCACTCCTTTGCACCCATGCAAGTGTTCCTTGAACTCCATTGCACTCCCTTGCACCCATGCAAGCATCCCTTGCACTCCATTGCACTCCCTTGTACCCATGCAAGCATTCCCTTGCACCCATGCAAGCATCCCTTGCACTCCATTGCACTCCCTTGTACCCATGCAAGCGTCCCTTGCACTCCATTGCACTCCCTTGTACCCATGAAAGGGTCCCTTGCACTCTTGCCTCTCCATCTGCCATTTTCCACCATCCATTCACCATCCAATGCCAGCCTTCTGTCATCCATCTGCTGGCGGATGGATAGCAGAATGGTGTCAGATGGTGCATGGGCGTGAGGACTAATTATTTATTACCGTTACATTTGTGCTAACATATTGAGTGGGGCTTTTATATATTTTTTATTAAAGCCCCACTAAACGAAATTTTTCATTTTTGTAGTAATAATATTACGGGTGGGCGGTTTATGAGTAAACGAAGCAAAACAGTCCATGGCATGGAAAAAACTGAGCAGAAATCGAAACGAAATCAAATCAATAAATTTCAAAATTGGCAACAATGACAAAGGACTTGATATTTTTGATGTACAAGCCAACTTTTAGCCATATTTTGCTGACATATTTTTTGTTTATTTTGCAGGAAAGTGAAGAAAATTCCCAGATTACGTGAGAGACGAGCTTTGGGCGTTCTGCAGTCGTGCATTTCAGTAAGCCTCTCCTCATTCTTGCGGACAACTTGTGGATAGGGAAAAAGAGGATATTTGAGGTTCAAACGAAGGGAAAATGCTGAGCAACTTGTGGAGATGCGTAAATAAAGTGCCTGCGGTGGCCAGAGGCACTGTTGGTCAACTGACAGGTATACATGTGTGCTTTTCATGTAGGCAGACATCCACATCGGCACGGTTTCCAGGTTCCGAAGCGAACGAAGACGCGTAACGTATTACGGTACGTATTATACGTACGTAAATCAAAGACTACGACGCGCGCGTTGCGGTTCGCTTCGGGACCAGGTTTAATGGAACACAACGTGTGCCTGAGCATCAAGATGGGACGAGAGTAGATTGTATTAATTTGGGTCGAACGAAGAAAGCAACGCCTAACATAGACCTTGGTAAAGTTATTGTGTCTTGTGTCTTGTGTCTTCCTGTTATGTTCTGCTGACGCCTAGGAGTCAACACAAAGCAAAATCGCGGCAAAAATTATGTTGTTTGCATTTTTTGATTACAATTTGTAAAAAAAATTCTACATAACGTACCCCTGCGTCAACGACGAGGTGTAAGAACATACAGAGGAAGACGACAGAGACCGAAGAGCTTCTACCTAGGCTTACGACTTACTATTTGTTTCACTTTTCCAGTGGTTCCAGCTCGTTATGGTCACGCTCGCCTTATGAGAGTGCGTACGGAGTACATGGGATGGTCGAGAGGGAAGGACATTGCTCATTTCTACTTCATTGGCGTCGGCTTTTTGCCCTTCCTTCTCCTCAACTTTGTTCTCAACGTTGTCTATGGTAAAACCCAATACATGCGCATGTGTGTGTATGTAGTAGGCCTATGTCGGATAGTGTGGCATAAACTCGACCTCGGATGACAGAACTCGGCTTTTTGTACTATTATGGACCAGTTGCGCTAAGGAATTATGCGTGGTCGCGAGCTGACTCCTCTGTATTACACCCTTTTTCTCTCCATTATTTTGAACGTTTGGGATTGAAGGGGGAATGATAAAATGCACTTAGAAAACTGTTGTGAAGAAAGAAGAGGGGGTCGGCTTGCGACCACCCAGAATTCTTAGAATTCTTAGCGCAACTGGTCCATAGTAGTCAATTGGTGCTAAATTGCAGGCAGATGCGAGCTGAGGGAATTGGAGGATACGCCTGACGGTTATGCGCCTCGCTACTGGCAATACGAAGACACGGTGATGAAACAGGCGATTGTCAAGCTGCTGAAGATTAATCCCGTCTGGCAGTATGAGACGAAATGCCACGAAACTTATGAAGCCTCTATTCGCCGTCTATGGAGGTTCGCTAACGCTATGTATGTACCATTGTAGTACTACTGCATGACAGGGAAGGGAGTAGGTAATTTGGGTTAACCTACTCCAAAGCAGGGCAAATTAGGGCACAAATCCTCCACAAGTGCGCTATTACGTATTACACGGCATAACATGGGGTAAACCCGGCCGTGGGATGATAAGGCCACCCAAGTTTCAGGGCTGCATATCTCAACAACCAACGGACCGATTGAGACGAGTAGAATATCAGGTTCATCCACTGCTATCTGTTATTTCTAGACACGATTAAAAAAATTTTCGCCTTCGGCGTGACCAGGGGGCTCTGCCCCCTGGACTCCCGCTGGGGGCTTCGCCCCCAGACCCCCATTGGCCTCCGGTGGCTGGGGTTCCGCCCCAGACCCAGTTGGGGGCTACACCCCCAACTCCTACTCCCTGCTAAAAGTGTCTTTAAAATGTCTTTAAAACGACTGAGGCCGCCTTGGTATGAACCCTGATCAATCGATTCCTTGCACTCTCCTCTTTCAAATGAGCTATTCGGTCGGTTCTTCATTTGCTAAAAGAGCAAGTTCACAGGAGCATTGGCGGTTGGGTTTACCCCATATTACCCAAGTAAATTCACCGAGTTTGCGTTCAGCACTCCATTAGTTGTGTCTGCGCCTTTCCAACTGGAGGTAGGCTTGAGATGAGATGGCCTGAATTACTCGCCGGCCGTAACCCACTTTGAAATGACAGGATAAGGTGGATTGAATTATTGCATTTTTGGTCCATTTTTCTGCAGATTTCAAAAGCGCCGAGCCGAGCACTTGATCACGGAGCGCGGTGACTACTTGGCCTGGAACTATTTTCCCATGTACGTAGACTGGATCAATCAAGAAATGCAGTACAACCGAGCCATGAGAGAGAATCACGAAAACTTCTTACACAAGCATACGCCTTACTAGGCAAGGCATACAGTAGATAGTTGTCTCGATAATAAGCATCTACCACCAACCAATGCAGTAGGATAAAGAAATGATGTTTTTCTTCACATAGTTGACAATTGTTTGATGTGTGGCTAAAAACTTTAATTAGCGGGTGGTCAAGTTCAGTACATGATTGTTTGTTTTGCGGTTTATTTTGTGAGTGCTGCGTGTAAGTATGGCATTTGCAAATCCAGTGCAGTGCGTGCATGACGAGTTCATTTGTATGGGCGTATATGCTGTACTGGTGAGGCGGCTACCATGCTCTCGTGTGCGGTCTACAGTAGTCTACGCAGTCCTCCAAATCAAAGCATATGATGGCATGGTAGCACCTCTGATGTCACTAGTCCGGAGTTTGAAGTTGAGTGATGCCTCGTTAACCAGACGTCCGTAAATCCATCAACCCGTATATGGTTGACGTGGGGGTGGGTTGACGGACGGCACGTTACTACGGGTTGACGAACGGATTCACGGACGTCTAGTGAACGCGGCATGAGGTGTGTTTGTTCCTTTGTAAAACTGTTCCCTTCATTTTATGTTTTGCTTCACACCATGAAAACAATGCAGGATTGTTGTATGTACAGTACGAAGTAAAACGTACAGGTGCTCATAGAAACCCACCGGCTGTTGTGTCTCTATCTCCACAGTGGGGTGTCATCTTTCAAAAGCGGTCTTTTGCAATTAAGCCAAGGCTTCAAAGTTTATGCATGAAAAATTTCAACTTTCTAGGGCAACAGGAAGTGGCTCAATACAACTCAGAAAGGCTGACCTCAGAAATCGAGGATTTGCCCTATATTTTACCACAATATAGAGCATATTCTACCATCCAAAAGCAAACATCTTTAAATCCTGTTCAATATCCCATGAAAGACGCGGCAGAACCAAATGTACTGCGCCATTGTGAAGAAAATTGAAGAAACTCATCCGTGGAGTGCTAACTTCGGTCTTAAAACCCGGGTTTAGCCCCATAGTGAAAAAAACGTGAATTTTTGTGTCCAAAAGTTTGAGCTTTCATAATTTCCTTGATAGAAGGACTACATGGCTGAAATTTTACCTGCATAAACTTTGAAGCCTTAGCTACAAACTACAAAAGAGCGTACTGAAATCGAACGCTCCGCTGATGAATGAGAGGCACAAACATCCGGTGAGTTTATTATGGTACACTGTATTATGTAGCACCACAATAGTACTAGTTCTTTATTCACTGTACATACTGTATCATGCCAATTACTATTCTAATTATCTAATATCTGCTTATTTACGCTGGTGAATTTTAGATAATTTAATTTACACAGTAAAGTATAGTCCACTGAAAGAATGCGGAGATTTTCGAAGTCGCGGAAGAGTGTCTTGCATAAAATGCGCAAGTCATCTGACTTCAAAAATCTTCGCATTTTCTCCCTGGACCGGCTATTGAAAACAGCAATGGACAATTTGCAAACAGAAATAAATAATGATACCAAGTTCAGTCGCAGGTTGGAATGTAAGAAACATTTTCAGATCAAAAGAAACAACTCAAAATCAAACTGCAAAGAACAACAAAACACGCACAAAACAACAACACTCATTGTGGTCGGTACGATACAAGTCTCATCTCATCAAGGTAAAGAATCTGAGCTTTCGAAGGAACTTGTATTGCAAAGTAGCGATAGAAAAAGCACGCCTTTGTGCCCTATTATACGATCCACCCAGCGAGAGCAGAGCAATCTGAGTCTTTTACCGTTACTGCGCATTCACAGGCAGGCTTCCTTGGGTAACGTGGGGCAAAACCGCTCACTTATGGCGCTTTTACCCCCAGCAGGCCTAGGAACGAAGAAACAGAGGCATAAAAGTATGGCGAGATACATTTTCGAGAGCCGTGTTTTGACTGGGGGTAAAAGCGCCATAGGTGGGCGGATTTTCCCCATGGGCCGTTTTGTCCCACGCTACCCTACTCCTCCAAAATACGAACACTAAATGCGGAGATGTTTCGTGTTTTTCGCAGCACGAGCAAAAGGCCCAAAGCCAACGCTCGCTGGATGGACTATTGACCAGTTGCGTTATTAAGAAATATGGGTGGTCGAGAGCTGACTCCTCTCTATTACAAGTTTCCACTGCATTTTATTGTTTGTAAAGAAAGATAGAAGATGAAAATGCACTGAAAAGTGTAGTACAGAGGGGTCAGCTCACAACCACCCAAAAATATTCAGCGCAACTGGTCGATATCATGATTATGATTGTCTACAAACATCATAAAACCAGGGAAACCATACGAAGACTAGATTCAGTATTGCTCTTGTTGTTGTGATCAGACGTAGTACAGTCGGACTTTGGATGAGCTGATCACACTGTCATCATCGAAAAAGCTTGTTTCGATCACCACATTTCCACTGAAACATACACAGCAAACGTTACTTTCACCCATTCTTCATGTATCGTCCAGTAGTTGAAAGATTATGGATTCCCGAAAAACAGCACGCGTCTATTTTTGCGTGAAGTGGTGTGGGCTTTTCCGTAAACTTTCAGCTACTGTAAAGTTTGGTGTATTACTCGATCGGGTTATACAAACAAAGTCGACCGATTTGCTCGGGGTAAATACTCACTCGATATCGGGTTATACAAAATATCGGGGTATATACCAAACTTGCTAATTTCAGTGTAGAAAAAGCTTTTTGAAACATTTGGATTGGTGCGTGGTGAATATCGGTTTATGCAAAATACTAATATACAAAATCGACCAATTTGCTCGGGATATATTCGATATCGCGTTATACACCAAACTTTACAGTAATAAGAGTGCAAGAAGCATTATCAATTGCCGAAAATCCTCCAGCTAGTAGTTGACGCAACCTTATGTATGAATGCATGCATGTTTCTGTACTTCAGTAGGCCTGCGGGTAGCATGGCTGACTCTGGTGCCGCTTCAATCAAGCTCTGCCAAGTGTTGGTAGAATTGGGAATGACAAAACCGAACTCGAAAAACCACTCTGAAACCAGAATTAACAACACGGAAGCATGCAATTACTCTAGCCAGCTGTAAGGCCAAGATACGGTACGCTAATAAATCCGTGATGTGTAATGGCCGAGAAAGGAAATTTGCCAGATGCGCCAGGGAATCGAACCCTGGACCTCTCGCGTTCCAGGCGAGCGTCTTAGCCATTTGACTACACACCTGGATGCCTCAGTTACACAATTTTTTCCCCTTTTGATGTCATATTCACATCGGAGGCACGCGCATGGACAGCCATGGATGTGCCGGACGTACGCCGAGCGATTTCATTCCAATGTGAATCAGCCGTAACTAGGCCTCATTTTATGGAAGATTTTCTACGATTTCTGTCGTGTTACCGCGTAGCTCAGTTGGTAGAGTACTTGCACGGTTGAGGGGCCCGGGTTCGACTCCCAGCGCAGTGTGGAATTTTCCTTTCTGGCATAGTATTAGTGTAACCTGTACGTGTACGTACTATGCACGTACCTTCAAGAATTTGATCCTTCAAATAGACCTTTTGTTCCAATCGGAATTTCTCCATCTGTTCAATGGAGCTGAAGTTTATTTCTCTGGAAATGGCCCTGCACTTCAACACTTTCTTTGGAACCCTGGCTGAAACACCCAAACATAAATATGCCATGTACTGTACGTACAGGCAACTCCTCCAGAGGAATTGCCTGTTAAAACTCCACCCATGTTCAAAGTCTCCGTTGATAACCGACATATGGAGGAGTTGTGCAACCGTACCAACATATAGCAGTTGCGCAACCGTTGACAACCGTTGCCATGTATGTTTGCGCAATTTTCATACGCTGGCTGTCAACGGTTGCGCAACTGCAATATGTTGGTTGTCAACGGTTTCACAACTCCTCCAAGGTGAAGCGTGCAATATGCGTACTTACCGATATGTTCGACACCAGGAACAGACAAATCGTCGCTGCTCTGCCACAAAACTTTGCCCGTGTCTGCATCGCGCAGATTCATCCAATTCCTGAAAAACTAATGTACAGTAAAATACACAAGAGCATCATGTCATGGCTCATTCACATTTGAAACAAATGCGCTCGGTAAATGCCCGGCGCATGCATTGCAATCCATGTCTTTGTATGTATACGTGTCTGTCGACGTCGAGCCATGGACACGCCGAGCGTACGCCCAACGCATGTCTTTGATGTGAATGGGCTATGAAGAAACTGATTGGTGATAATAAATAGGCCGCTAAATAGGCATATTGCTTACAGTCGAAATCCCTTCAAAATCTCGGCAGCATCTCGAGGCATGGCTGAACTGCTGAAACAGGTCTTGATCGTAGCTGTGCAATGCTGTAGAAAACTGCCACTCACTCCACAAATATTCAGAAATTATTGTTCGATTATATTTTTTTTATATTTTTTCAGTCTTTCGTCTAACCATGTACTCCTAGAAACCTTCTGACAAAGGCCCCACTTTCCGCCCTCTTTCTTTACATGTTTTGGCCTTCGTCAGAAGGTGGGGCCTTCGTCAGGCCTCTCTAGGAGAACATGGAGCAGGTCGGTTCGTCGGTTCTTCAGTGACGTGAAAAAATAGCAAAAAATGCAAAACGTGTAGCTGCCTTTTGCAGTGGCAAGGCAATGTCTTTACACTTCGAGCATGAATTTTATATTGTCAAAGGCAACATAAATTCAAATGTCCATGTCCATTCGGTTGTATCAAGGATTTTGGTTGTACAGATGCTCATGTACTGTATGTTCATGCGTCCGTACCGTACGATATCATATGGGATTCCTTACATGCGACCGTCACCGTACTTGGCATGGCCACTGTATGCTCCACTCGACCTCAGCACATCCACATACTGCAGCCAGCTTTCTAGTTGCATGCAGCCTGTTATTCTTGTTCATTTCATGTGTCCTTGCTGTGCTTGCTACTGCTAGTACTAAGTAACTAGGTTTGTACTTGTTCTATTATGTACTATAAGTATTCGTGAGAGTACTAAAGGTTGGCCACGTGATGTGAACGGGAGTGTTGGAGTGATGCGAGAAAAGAGTGAAAGTTGTTTTGTTGCAGTTCCAGTTTTTTCTTGCCATAGGCAAACGGTGCCAATCTTGGGCGCATTCTGCTGACGCATAGTGTAGTGTAACATCCCCCGTATGCCCAAGTGCACGCAAGGCATGAATCGGCGATGAACGAACGAAGAGACCTGATCACATGGCACATACTACATAGTACCAGGTTACGTACGTACAGGTGTACACACTCATACCAACCACGTAGGGGAGCGTGTACAAATTACGTCAGGTGGTTTTCAGCCGAAATGGATGGGTACCCCCCCCCCCTCCCCCCCGACCGTCAGAATAGCGTCAGAATTGGCCCAAAGGCTGTACCCCCCCCCCCCCCCCCCCCCCCCCCACCGTCAGCGTCAGAGGTGGTGACACCAGTAGTAATAGTACTTGCGTATACGTATGTATGAATGCATGCATAAGCATAATACATGCATGCATGCATGTATGGTATAATATGCAGCATGTTGTGTATGTACTAAGTAATGTTGTATTTATGTACAGAAATATATATGTACTGTAATGTACAGTGTATGAATGTACGTACGTAATGCCCGTCAGCGTCAGAATATTGAGCTGAGCGCCGACCCCCCCCCCCCCCCCCCCCCCCCCCCCACCGTCAGACTGACGTCAGAGGCTGGGCCAGGGGGAGGGGGGGGGGGTGCCCCCCCCCCCCGACCACCTGACGTAATTTGTACACGCTCCCTAGACAACAAAATACAATCGACGCGCAAGTGCACAACACGATTGGCAGTTGGAAGACACAGTGGAATAGTAGTACTCTTATTCGCTACTTGGGCTAAAGAATATTCGTAATCGCCAGCTCTCCCCTCTGTTTTTCAGTGCGTACATTCAAGAACGCACTGAAAGGGGTCAGCGGGTCAGTTTTCGAAAATAAATAATTTTTAGCGCAAACAGTGAATACTGTAGTTTACGGTGCTGAACTTGACTTCGTTGGCGCAAAGCTTCGCGTTCTTTCCACGGTTCCTTGTGTACCTTAAAATTATCGAAATTATCTAAAATTGTACCGTATTTTAAACAACTAAAAGCTCGGACGAATGTGTACTACGTACTTGCACAAGTTACGGATTTTGAACAATATTTTTCATCTGTCCGACCGACATCATTATTATACTGTATGTGTATCTGATCTAAAATAGTACCTACCAAACTACTGTGTGTCTGTCATATATGTGTAGCTGCTCCGCTCCCGCTTTTAGCTCACATACGATATTGCATTTTGTCGTTCGTTTCATCTGTTGCGTGGTCGTTTCGATCTTTTCTGGCTTTCGAAAGAAAGACCATACCGTAGAAAAGAATGGGTCAACCAAGGGAGATTCTGTACAAACAAAACAACCAATTATTGGAGCTCCTTGGTATGTATGTACAACACAACACCGTATTGACCGATGCGTAGCCCCCGCCAAATGCCATGCGCATGCACCGGAGAATACAGCAAGGAAGAAGGTCAAAGTTCTTCAAAGCATATCAAAGTTGATCAAAGCTAAACATTCCAAGCATTTCTCCAAGTGCCGCTTTCACTTAGAAATTCTCCTTCAAAGCACTGTCCAAGTGTTCAAAGTTCCTGTGCTAAAGAATAGCCATGCTTTGATCCTACTTTGATCAAATTTGAAGCTTTGACAAGGAGGTTGAGGGCGGTACTGTAGGTGTGGGTTGTTTGTGATTGCAGATGCGTGAGGACGAGGAAGAGGAAGGAATGCAGAAGACTATCCTACTGAACGGCGCGGAGCGAGTGCAGTTGGAGTTGGAACCGCCGGAGTTAGAGGAAGCGGCGGCGCCGCGGAAATGGGAGCCGAAGAAGCGGAAGACGCTGCTGGCGGTGCTGTGCTGGGCGACGGCCGTGATGCTGAACGACTGCGCGCTCGCCTGGATTCACGAGCGCGTGCCGAGCCGGCCGCCGCTGCCCGACCTCTTCTTCTCCCTCCTGCCCGAAGTCCCCGCCGCCATTCAAAGGGTTTTCCACATGATTTTTGGGCGGCCGACCGGTCGGACCAAAACATACGCACATAAGTGGTCCGGACCAAACACGAGAAACAAATAAATTGGCCGAAGCCCTTCGCCTTCCTCTTGAGCAAATACAGGGTGTTTCCTTTGGATATATCATGTCGTTTGGGGCTATAACTTGGGAACCACAAGAGTTAAGAGGCTGAAATTTTTCCTGCAGATACCCAAGAATATGCATAACCTTGTGTAAAAATTTCGTCCCAAAACTCCATTCTGAACATAAGATATTGGTGCCTCAAGTTTCGACCACGAAAATCGCAAAGTCTTGAATCAGAACTGGTGGTCAGAGTAAAACTTGTGGCATTTTCATCATAGCGCTAGTCGACACCTGAAAACACCATGAGAATATTATTTTCCAGTTCTGGAAACGTTGTCAGTTTACTAAAACAAAGCCTGCTCTACAGAAATCCAAAAAGGAATAGTTGGGAACCCAGATAGGGCGAACCACCAACTTGCGATTCAAAAACTTGCGATTTTCGTGGTCGAAACTTGAGGTACCAATATCTTAAGTTCAGATTAAAGTTTTGGGATGAAATTTGGACACAAGGTTATGCATATTCTTGGGTATCTACTGGAAAAATTTCAGCCTCTTAACTCTTCTGGTTCCCAAGTTATAACCCCAAACGACATGATATATCCAAAGGAAACACCCTGTAGAAGGGTTTTCTATGATTTTTCGGCGGCCGCCCGGTCGGACAAAAACATAAGTGGGCCGGACCAAACACGAGAAACACAAATAAATTGGCCGAAGCCCTTCGCCTTCCTCTTGAGCAAATAGGATTTTCCCTCCTCCCTTCTTTCTCTCTCCCCCACGCCGACCCTAATCTTTCTGCGTATGACAACTCAAAAGGGCAGGCAACAAAAGCTCGTCCGTTTCGTCCGATGCCTTGGGCTGGGACGACAAAGTCCGGACCGGCCGCCCTTTTTGGTTCATGTGGAAAACCCTTTCAGGCGACGGAGTGGCTGATCGTGGTGGCGGCCATCCTGACCTACTCCGTCCTCTTCTTCCACCAGCACCGCTGGATCACCCTGCGACGCATCTTCTTCATCTCCGGCATCTGCTACGCCTGTCGCGCGCTCTGCATCACCCTGGTCCAGGTGCCAGTGCCCAGCGAGCGCACGTACTGCGCCCCGAAGGACCCGCGGGGCTCCAGCCTGGCGCTGGTCCTGTCGCGGATCGGAGCCACCGCGCTGAGCCTGGGCATGGACCTGTACAAGAAGCGGGACCTGTGCGGCGATCTGATCGTCAGCGGGCACACCATCGCTCTGGTGCTCGCCTTCCTCAGCGTTCGCGAGTACTCGCCCCGCCGCCTCAACGCCGTTCTCTCCGCGCTCGTGGGCGCATGCGCCCTCGTCGGCGTCGTCTGCATTCTCCTGGCCAGAAGACACTACTCCTTGGACGTGCTGTTCGCCTATTATCTGACCAGCAGAATATTCTGGATCTATCACTCCCTGCTGCTGCAGCCCAAATGCTCGCTCAACAACGTCTGGTGGTTCCGCGCCTTCCAGTACATGGAGAGCGACTCTCCGCCGCCCTCCGAGTGGCAAAATCGGCTCAAATGTCCGTCCTCGAACTGTCTCACTTTTCGCCACTCCTAGAAGAGAACACTGCACTGCGTACTCTGTCTGTCTGTGTCATATAAATTTTGTACAATCTACTAGCACTGTACAAGACGACGCCACAATTGAAGCAGCTTCGTTCTAGAAAGCGTTTGCACTGCAAGCGAGGTTGTGCCTAATTGAACTGATATGGGCCGCCCATGATGAGTGGACTGTTCTATTGACATTCAGTGTGTATGTACGTATGTACTAGGTGCAAAAAATCGCAGCTCTTTTACCGTACTTTTGGGTGTATAGCCCCCTCCTCTATTGTGGTTTTCATTCTTGGTTATGTACTGTACGTATGACATGTACGTTATGTGGACAAAATGGTAGTGGTGGTACATAGCTCAAGCAAAGCAGTACACATTTGACTCCAATCTTTATTGAGTGTCTGAATATGTCACACGTTTGAAGCTGCTACTGGTGTTATGACAACAAAAAACGAAGGTTTTTGTGTCTTGCATGAACGATTGTTAATTTTTAACTTCCCTTTGCATGAACACCCTGCTGTGCTACCTAGGCATCATTAGTATTGGCAGTTCGCACATTCTTCTCAGCGAGCTGTCATCACGTCAAATCCTTCTTTACGTAATTGTCTGCTTGCTGATACTGTAATCCGGGGAAATTAGTTAGTGTCCACGCCTGTCGTCCGTCAGTTTATCGCATGTGAAGCGCCAAAATGTCTCATCAGGTACTAATACCGGTAGCGAACAGTAGCAGAACAGTTCAGCAGCAGCGTGATGTGGGTGCAGGCGTTGGCGTACTGGTGCGCACAGCTTGTGCCGGCATGCTCTTCTTGTGCTCTATCTTCGTCAATGCTCTGGCCACCATGGCTGCTCACATACACAGGTCAGCTCAGGAAAATCCGCCATCACTTTTGCTTGCAATCAACCGTCAACAGAGAAAGGCGCAGATATACAGTGTCTCTAAAACCGACCAGCTATCAGCGCCTGTTTCTCCACAATGGACAGACAGATTTTTCTGCGCTTTTTTATATCGAAAGCCAAGGCTTCAAAGTCGGGGCATGCAAAATTTCAACTATTTGGTCAACATACTTCGGAAATCTCTGAAGTTCTAAATCTTTTGTATCTCTAAAGCTCAAAATCGACGATTTTCTTGCATGGAGGAAAAATTTTTCAAGATACCCAGTTCCCATGCGTTGGCTTTGCTGGCAGTATGTATGTAGGATGGTGGATCTTTCTGAGAGAGCCTGTGTACAGAGGGAAGCTGGGGAGTGTCCTGCGACTGATCTCTGGTTCCGGCTGTTTCCCGAGCTTCCCGGCGCGACGAGCTGGAGCGAGTGGCTGATGCTGCTGTCGCAGGTGGTTGCCGCCTCCGTTATGCCGCGTTCACCAGACGTCCGTAAATCCGTACGATCGTCACAACCCATAACGTGTCCGTCCGTCCGTCAACCCAACCCCACGTCAACTGTATAAGGGTTGACGGATGGACGAACGGACGTACAGATTTACGGACGTTTGGTGAACGCGGCATCATTCTCCTCCAGCCCGACCGCTGGCGCATCCTGCGTCGCGTCGCCTTCGTTCTCTCCGCTGCCTACTGCCTGCGTGCGCTCTGCGTGACGGTAACGCAGCTCCCGGTGCCGAGCAGACGCACCTACTGCGCCCCTGCTCACTTGAGCACTCGCGCCGTGTTTCGAGCAGCCCTCAGGGGAGCTTCATAAAGTACGTCACGCAAAAACTCATCCGTTGCTTGCTATCCGCCCTCCCCTGCTTTATTGACCATAAGTATAGCAACCCCCTATGCTTAGCGTGACACATAGTCACGCTAACGTCACATTCGCCCCAACACCCTACCACCCCCTAAATTTTGCGTGACGTATTTTATGAACTCCCCTCACCGAGATTTTGCTCGGAGTCGGCATGAATCTGTACAGCAGGCGTTCGCTGTGCGGCGATCTGATGTTCAGCGGTCACACCATCGTGCTCACGATTACTTGGCTTCTGGTTCAGCAATACGCCAGCAGACGCTACTGTGCTGTGTTGAGCAAACTGCAAACTCTCATCTGTCTTTCGTCCGCTGCCTGCTTGCTCCTGGCCAGAAAGCACTACACTGTGGACGTGCTGATTGGCTACTTCGTCACCAGCAGACTCTTCTTTCTCTACCATGCAGCAGTGGACAGTCCAACTGCTCCAACGCTCAACTCACTCTATGGCCAGCGCTTATTCAGATTTTTTGAACAAGAATAACTTGGGCTATTTGTCGTTTCTCCTACAGTACACGGTAGTCGGTCGCTTGTGCAACCTTATTGGCGTGTAGGAAACACCTGACCAAAAGATTCTCGGAGTTTGGTTTTCTTGGGTTTCTGCAAGAAATACAATTTTTGTGTCTTTCTGTGCTTATGGTTCAACACTCTGGTCTGATCCTGATCCCATCTCACATACAGTAATCGTTTACAATTCTGTACTTTATTGCTGTTCTTCCTTCTTTTGGTTGTGATCAAATTAGTGACCGTTACTTGCATTTTTGAAAATTTCGGTAAAGTAAAAGTACGTACTGGCGGGACTAGAAGAAGCCGGTAAAGTAAAAGTAATTACTTTACCGAAGCTACTCAATGTCCAGTAAAAGGTAAACTGCTGCCGGTAAAAAGTAAAGTAAAAAGTAAAAACATACATATTTTAGGGGGTTTCTGAGGGTTTTAACCAGTCAATGCTACTGTAGTTGGTATGGTAAATGTATCCAATTGCTTCAATAGTATGTACGCTCATGCTGTACAGTGTATGTATGCACGTATGTGCTAAATTTATGTAACTGTATGTATTATGTACGAATACATATTTTAGAAGAAAATTTGATCGAGTTACACCGCAAACATGCACGAAAACGTTTCGCAGCCAGTGATGTGAAGCTAAATTACTGACAAAATTTACTTTTTTACTTTTGCCAATTTTTTTCGGTACCGGTAAAAGTTTCAAATTGCCGGTAAAGTAAAAGTACGATTTTCGAACGGTGTCCGGTAACAGTAAAAGTAAAGTAATTACCGGCAGCAAAAATGAGTGCCAGTAACCGGTAAAAGTAAAAGTACTTTACTTTTTGCGGTCACTAGATCAAATTGAAAGATTTTTAAAAAATCTGAACAATGTGGTAGAAGCATATTTTTATTGACTGTTGCTGTCCAGCGCGATGACATCGTCGATCACGTCGCTTCCTCGACGCAGCATGTTCTCGATCTTCTGCTCCTTGTCCGGTCCTTCCACGATCGGACTGTTGACCATGATGGGGAGACCGAAGATGTAGAAAGCCATGGCGTAGGCGAGGATGCGCTTATAGGCAGCATGGACATCTTGAAGACTGAAGGAGAGCAGCTGGGGTTTGCCGGCCTCTGCCAGTGCCGCCTGCAGTTTCTGGTAGTAGAAGGCGAAGACCTCCGGGCCCTTCTCTCTGCGCATCTGGGAGGAGCAGCTGCTGACCAGCACTCGAGCCATGTCCTCCGCCAAGTTCCCCGGATGCGTCACTTGCCAGTCGATAATCGCCATCAACTTATCACCCGCTTTGTTGTCGGCGGTCTTGGCGAACAGCAGATTATTCGTCCACATGTCCCCCTGCAACATCAGACTCACCCTCAGACCCGTTAGAATATTAGCAGGGAGGATGTCCGTGCTTATACTGAGGCGTTACGTCGAATAATTATACGCGTTGTTTAGACCTGGAGCACGCACAGTATAAGCACGGACTAATCTTCCCTGCTAAATATTCCAGCGGGCCTGAGCGCAGAGCAGACTGCACTGCAGTACTGCACTACCTACTGTACTATTCTGCTTTACCGGATAAGTCACTAATAAAATGTCACAACTAAAAAACAAATATTAGGTATAGCCTACCTATAGCCTGTCAAAAAATATAAATATTTGTTGCGAAGCGCTGCAACAAACAGGTTGCTGGTTATCTAATGTATGCACCTGTACAATGACCGGTGGAAGATGCAGTTCCTTGTGACTTTGCATTGTTGCATAGACGACGTCAACGTGCATCATCGGCACAATCTTCTCTACTTTTCCTTCAAAGTATTCTGGCTTCATCTCGCTCAGCATGGTTGCGCATTTCCGCATCATATCCGGCCACTCCTTCATCATCTCCTTGCCTTGGAGAGGAAATTTATCCTCCCATTCACCTGAAAGCAACAGCAAAATAGCCTACTGTAATTATTCTACTTTTTAACCAGTGCTGAATATGCCTGCCAACTCCATTCATTGGTGATCACGCGTGAGCACGAAAAAAAGAAGCTCCAGTACTGAAGGTGATCACGCGTGAGCATTAGGTGATCACGCGTGAGCACTTTTGACTTCATAAATGCTCACGCGTGATCACCTATGCTCACGCGTGATCACCTTCAGTACTGGAGCTTCTTTTTTTGTGCTCAGGCGTGATCACCAATGAATTGAGTTGGCAGGCATATTCAGTACTGGTTAGGGGATCTGGCGGGAAAGTTTGTATGGGAAGGCGAATTTCAAATTTCTAACTTTTGATAAGCACCTACCTATGTAAAATCGCATCCTCTTTCGATCTAACCCCCTGTTCTGGAGCAGATTTTGCCTCTGTGAGGCGGCGCCCCAGTTAGAAAGCTCGAAATAGGCCAAAGTGTAGCGAAATCTCCTTTCTAACGAGGCGCCGCCTCACAGAGGCAAAATCGACTCCAGAATGTGGGATTAGATCGAAAGAGGATGGAATTTTACATAGGATAGGCCCCTCAAATCTAAAAATATGAAATTTGCCCTTCCCGTACTAAATTCCCGCCAGATCCCCCTTTAAGGGAAACATGGAGAACGAAGTGTAAACGAAATAGAGCATCCATTCCATGACAGAGATAGAGATTCTCCCAATCATGTGGGCCTTTTGAAATACGTACCCAATTATTGTGGATATCCAACAACTGTAAATCTTCGTGTATAACTCCCTTCGAATATAACCCCCTCGTGTATAACCCCCTATCCCTCTCTAATCAAAATTTTGAAAACGCGTAAAACGTGCAAATAAAAAAATAAATAAACATGTTGGTTTGGTGATAATCTGGCACATTTTGCTTGGCCTCGTGTATAACCCCCTGGAATCGGCGATTAAAGATTTTTATCCCCCGGGGTTACACGAAGTTTTACAATATTCTGCCTTTTACGAAACCATCTCCGGGCGTACGTTGCGTACCCTGATGTAGCAGGGAGTAGGCGTGCAGTTTGGCCAGTTGCTCGGCGACCGAGTAGACCTGGGCCAGCCTCAGTCCGTCTGCAATGTTGACGATGGCGGCGCTGTCGGAGAGGTCTTCCATCACGATGACGCCGGCTTCCTTCTCGCCGATGTCCCGCGTGAACCAGGTTCGGGGCACAGCGCACGGGGCGCCCGAAGAGCGAAAGAGCTCGTACAGACGACACTCGTTCTTGTGCGCGTACGGCAACCAGATCTCCACCATCGCTTTCTCCATCTGATCCTTGCTCACCCCTCCTTCTTCTGACCCATCGCCGCAAAACCGATCTATGTGCTTACTGATTGTCTCCAGTGTCGGAATCTATAAGTATGTACACTGCATGCATGCATAATATACTGCACACAATCAAAATGCGAGATGTAGCCGTACCAGACTGTATGTATTTTTACTCTAGTACCGTATTTACCTGTGCATAGCCCCATGGGCAGGGCTATAGATAGCCTATGAAATTTCGGGGCGCAAAAATTTTGGCGAGCGTAGCGAGCCATGGGGTCTGGGGCGGAGCCCCAGCCGCCGGAGGCTACGGGGGTCTGGGGGCAGAGCCCCCAGCGGGGGTCCAGGGGGCAGCGCCCCCTGGGAAAATTTTATTATTTTAAGAGTAGAATCGCTCATTTTCCAAGCATCAGAAACTATTCAAAATCCAATTTTTATTGCACAGTGACAGGTACAGTATGCAAGAAGCCCGACAATGTACATACAATACAAAGCCATACATGTGCGCGTAGATAAAGTACGTCGTAATCTTCTTGACCTTGTAGTAGACCCAAAAGACGTGGGAAAGGCCGATTATGGCGGTTTTACGGGAATTGAGCCCATCTTGCATGCGACCATGCAACCAGTTGTTAAAAGTCAGGTGAAAATTTTGCGCCCCTAGCCGCCCAAATTTGGGGCGCAAAAATATTCTTGGGGCGCTAGAGCGCCCCTAGCGCATGCCTATCTATAGCCCTGCATGGGGCTATGCCAAAAATTGAGAGGTCCTTTATTGGGCTATGCATAGGGGGGGGGGGGGGGGCTATGCATAGGGGGGGGGGGGGGGGATATGCATAGGACATTTTTTATGTTTTTGAGAGGTGCGCAGAGGGCATATTTTTTAGGCCAAAAGCACGTGATTTAGGGCATAATTGAGGTCAAACCAGGGTAATTCTAAAGGGTTTTTTAGTTGAGCCAAAAGAGCCGGACCGCCGGCCGGCCGAAGGATTAGTGCGTTTTAGTTGATCCAAATGGGCCGGCGGTCCGGACTTTTTCGTCCCAGCCCAAGACATCGGACGAAACGGACGAGCTTTTGTTTCCTCCCTCTTGAGTGGTCACAAAGAGGATTAGGGTCAGCGTGGGGGAGCGGGAAGGAAGGGAGAAAGGAGGGAGAAGATCGCAGGGATGTGAGAGAGCAGACAGGTGGCCCAAGGACGGCGAAGGGCTTTGGCCAATTTGTGTTTTGCTTGTTTGGTCCGGACCACTTATGTTTTGGTCCGTCCAGTCGGCCGCTAAAAACTTCGTAAAAAACCCTTCTAGTACAATACACGCCCAAGCAGGCTTATAGGCATTTTAGCTTGGTGTGGGAGTGCCTATGTGTAGGTTTAGGTTATGACCAGGTCATGTAGGTAGGTTCAGCTACCCTACAGTACATATGGGGCTATGCATAAGAGGGGCTATGCATAGGACATTTTTTATGTTTTGCCAATATGGGGCTATGCATAGGAGGGGGCTATGCACAGGTAAATACGGTAATGTATATTGGGACACTTCCCCACTGTCCCCATACACTACTTTTGTATAGTGCATCTATATTTTGGTCGTAGAACCGCTACAAATTTTTCAGACAAATAGGACAAAAAGTAGCGTCCCAGAATTTGTACGCTTCTGCGATCTTCAGTTATTTTTGATGGCCAGCAAGTACTGTAGTCACTGCTGACGTCCGAAAGTTTGACGAAAAGTTCAGGATGAATGGTTCGGGTTCTTCTGCCTCACCTTCAGGACTACTGGATTTGGAATGTTGTTGCTGTGCGCCGGTTTACTCCATGTGATGTCCACTCGGATGATATTGGACATGAATCCTTGTCCTACTCCTATCTTCTTGGCGTTCCAGTGCTTCAGTTGCAGCCCATCTTTCTTTAGGACGGATACCAGCCAATCAATGGTCACACTCGTGCCACACAACTTTCCATCTTCCCCGGCTTTCGACATCTTTAGAATTCTTGTCTACTAAGTATTTCTGTGGCAGCACGAGTAAACGGCACAGAAGTACAGCTAACAAGCTGATGTGAAGCACACTAATGTGCGAAAGTGATGATATGCGACAGAACAACGTTCCGCACTCGGTACAATAGGTGCATAGGTACCCAAGATCTCGGCAATGCACTGCTTTGCTTGCTTGTAGCATGCTATGTGTGTACATACATACCAATTACTATGGTGACGTACGACGGGTCAACAAGTACAGTTTTATCTTCATGCGTTGTGCAAACAAACTCTGTGCATGTGTGGGCATGCATATCACTTTATATCCTACTCTCTAACTCTCCTACAACACACCAACACTGTAGCGCGCTACACACGTGGTGAGTAAACTCACGGGAATTCCCGTAAGTATGTGATGAAGCATAGGGAGGCCGGTGGGTGAACACGTGAGAAAAATTTTGCGCTTGGGAGCCAGTGAGAATGCTCTACACGAAAAATAAAACTTGGAGTTCAAACTCACCGGTGAATTCACCGTGAGTTTACTCACCACGTGTGTAGCGCCCTACTGAGAGTACCTACACAGTACAGAATGAAAATGTACGTACTTGACTCGATGCGGTACACCGTCTTTTTTAGCCTGATTTATGGTGTACGTACATATATTATCCCGAGCAAGGCGCTTCAATATAATAGCAGCCTACTTTACAATTTTAAAGTGTGCTACACACTGTGTGTATGTAGGGTACTGTGGGGTAAACTCGGACACCAAGTTTTTCTGAACTTGCCACTTTAGTAAATGATGAAATGGTAGCTCATTTGAAAGAGAACAGTTCAGGGAATCGATTGATTGCTATCATATTTGTCTCAATCGGTCCATTGGTTGCTGAGATATGCAGCCCGAACCTTAGGTGGCCGGATTTTCTCATGGCCGGGTTTACCCCATAGTACCCTATATGCATATCACTAAGTTCTTGCAATCACCACTCTACGTCAAATTTCCGTATGGGCTTGAGCTGTTGGTTGAACAACTTTGGCAATGGCACAATGAGGTCGAAACAGTTCGTGCCCAGCTTGCACGTCTGGCCCAGTACCAATTTGGCCGAAGGGCCTTCCACATTATCCGTCTCACCTAAAGTACAGTGTGACTGAGTGAGTGCGGACGATATCTATTTGCAGAGCTGCGAGCCACATGCATTATTACCGGCATAGATAACATAAGAGGATTCGTACTTTTATCTAAATATTGAGAGGGTGGGATGATCTAAACGAAGGCTGTCTTATCTAATGGCGGTACAACAGTAATGTGCAGTCTATAGTCTCAGTTTTCTCAAGCAAGATTGATTAGGGGTGCTTCATAAAGTACGTCACAAAAATTCATCCGCCTCGCATCCCCCATCACGCCTTTTGTCAGGCTTTTTGGCCGTTACCGCCCTAGTACGCA
Organism: Epsilonema sp. ZAB3_2; assembly: GCA_030247985.1. Classification (NCBI taxonomy): domain Eukaryota; kingdom Metazoa; phylum Nematoda; class Chromadorea; order Desmodorida; family Epsilonematidae; genus Epsilonema; species Epsilonema sp. ZAB3_2. The sequence continues at coordinate 44,723 of JASAMW010001286.1, forward strand.
CTCAATGTACATAACATACAGTGATACATTGTCACGCTAACGTCACAATCGTCGTCGTGCTTTTTTGCCGCCCCTCTAACAGTATGCTTAAGTACGTACATAGAGTGACACAACGTCACGCTAACGTCACATTCGTCCCAACCCCCTCCCCCTATTTTTGCGTTGACGTACTTTATGAAGGCTGCCCTTACCGTGCAAGAGAGCGTTCTGGAGAGCGTGGACGCTGCTTTCGAAGGACATTTTCTGCAGTGGTGAGGAGTAGGTCTTCAGGTACTTGCGATTGAAGGGGCGATAGGCGCCGGTCGCGCTGTCATGAAGTCTGCCACCAAACTCAGATGGCGAGCATCCACTCTGATGCCGTAGCAACGGAACACCATCCCAACCTCCTGCAGGAGAATAATACTAAACGCGGAAGCTGTATTTCCCATACGTACAGCAGGCGCCCTAATATATATGTACATATACCTAAAGCCTAACACTAAGACTACTAGCACCAAAAAATATATAATGTTGCTTAGGGAAAGAATGGACCACATACGTAGTGTAAACGAAAGAGACAATCACTGGCCGTATTCGCACCACCAATTTATTGGGTTTGTCCAAAACCCAATCTACAATATACCGCCATAACCTGTACAGGGTAAAGCCTATTATCTATCTTTAGTATGTGGGGTACTGCGGGGTAAACTCGGACACGGGGGTAAACCCGGTACACCTAAGCTTTTCTGGAACTTGCCGCTTCAGCAAATGATGAACATGGTAGCTCATTTGAAAGAGGAGAGAGTTCAAGGAATAGACTGGCAGAATACTTGTCTCAATCGGGCGTATGTATGGTTGCTGAGATTTATAAGAGGTGTCCGAGTTTACCCCCGTGTCCGTCCGGGTATAATACTTGTATCAATCGGGCGTATTGTTGCTGAGATTTACAAGAGGTGTCCGAGTTTACCCCCGTGTCCGTCCGGGTAGAATACTTGTCTCCAATCGGGCGTATGGTTGCTGAGATTTACAAGAGGTGTCCGAGTTTACCCCCGTGTCCGTCCGGGTAGAATACTTGCTCCTCTCAATCGGGCGTATGGTTGCGTAGATGTACCTAGAGGTGTCCGACTTTACCCCCGTGTCCGTCCGGGTTTACCCCACAATACCACCCAACCTTTGCTATGAGTTTGGCGGCGGCTTCGAGGCCGTAGGTGTTGGCGACGGTGTGTATGTCGTTGGCGGAGAGGCGACTCAGCTGGAGGAGGTGGGAGTGGGGGTGCAGGGCGGCCAGATGGATGCCCTGCGTCTGCAGCAGCAGTTCGCCTCCGTCTCCGCAGTCGCGCACCAGCGCCCTCTGCACGCCGCCGCCCACGCTCTGCACCACGAAGGCCGCCACCTCCTCACGCACCATCCGTCCCACGTCCAGCTTGCTCCGCTCCACGGGCAGCTGCAACATACGATTAGATTCAATTGGGTGCGCGGACCTTTTTTGGGTGAACCCATGAAGATGATGTTTCAGCGTTCCTAACT
>JASAMW010001288.1:0-14670 GCA_030247985.1 Epsilonema sp. ZAB3_2
TGAAGTTTTTTATTGCATGATGACCCAAAAAACACTTGAATCTTGCAGGTGACGATGACATAAATATACGTACGGTACATATTTGTATGAAACTTCAAACAACTACTGTATACGAGTACTCGGTTACAAAACGTAGAGAAGGTAGCGGTTGCCCGTCATTTAGGCACACATCCACGTTCCACACTATGTGTATAGTTTGGTGTACATAACTTACAATATTGCTACTAATATTGCAGTATCCACTATACTTGTGCTGTTGGGACGCGATCGGATGCCTTTTCTTTTCCTTTCTTCGTGTCCATACGACGCTTTAGGGATTTGTATTTACCGGGTGCACAGCCCCTCTTCCAATGCATAGCTTCGCCACGCATAGCCCCACGTTGGCAAAACAAAAAAAATGTCCAATGTATAGCTCTATGCGAGGCTATGCACCGGTAAATACGGTACTACGTACGTAGTAATGAGATTCTCCGTATGTCCTCTATGTATAGGCCTAAACATAATTACACCGCCAATAGGGCCGTGCCTAGACAACAAAGTGTCAAAAGTACAATGAAACCGACCGAATACGTACAGTACTACGTACGTAGAATACGATACAGTACCTATTGTTTTCCTTGAAAATAATATCAGATCACACTTAACGGACAAGATACGGCCTGTGAAGGCAAACGAATAAGGCAAGTAAGTACATACGACACCAATGGTACTGGAGACAGGCAAGACAAACCAACCACTCACTATACGCACATGAAAAATCTCAAATAGGTAGAAATTACTGCAAGCTGTACATTGATAATCATGTTCCGAGATGTGGCAATGTGGTAGTGTAGACTGTAGAGGACGAGACCATTATTAGCGGTAGTAAGTAAAATAGTTAGGCTGCTCGATGGGCCTGAGAATCGCGCACAGAGGAGATGAGTCGAATTGATTGAGCTCTCAATCATCATCTTTCCCAATGGCGTTGCACAGGCATATTGCGAACACAATGCCGATAAGCTGAAATGGTTATTTTCAGCCAGAATTGTATAAACAAGTCGACAAAGGTATTTTATCGGGATATATTCGATATCGGGTGATGGTGATACACGAAACTTTACAATCATATACCTGTATCACTGCGACGCCAGCTGCCACTCCGATCACAATCACGAGTCGTTCCACAAGATAGTCTTTCAATGCTTGGAAACAGCCCTGGAAACGCATGTAAAGCCCGCTCGCAATCAATGCTTTAAAAATGTACCACATACTGTACTGCACTGGTGTCAATTCGCTCTCTGAGAACATTGAGTTGAGTTGAGTTAGATTTACTCAGGTTACCATTACCCCGACCTGGTAATGGTAATACTAAATTCAATTACGGTTCACCCCTGTAGTACACGTTATCATGTTGCATCAGCAATAAACATACACGCCTTGCTGCTGCAGATCTGCAAGCAGCGCACTGGAGGACAAAATCAGCCAGCTGGTTCCGTTATCCTACCGCCAGCATCTCCAGGGTGATCTATTTCTCCTTTACGATTTTGATTGCCAATTTCAACAGGTTAGCCTGCACCGATTTTGCTCAAATTTTGCCCACATATTCCCGAGCGTTTACCATTTACTTGGTAAAAATTTCGAATTGATATGCTGTATTGGTAGTGAGAAATGCAGCAGAGAAAATAAGATCACATTTTTTTTCAAAATTTCACCCTACTTTTGACTACTGCCACAATTTTCCCATCAAAACTTCGGATACACGGCAACGTGGCACTGCTGCAACTTTTCAAATGGTAAACGGCTTTGGATTGTCTTTTTAAACCTTTTTCCCTCCTCTACACCCCCAGAAAGAATTCGAGAAACATCAAAATCAGTGATTATGGCTCATCAGCTGATGATGCAGTACTGATGAGGCATGAGCGAGCGCTGATGAGAAATGGGACAATCTCCAGCTATGCCACCAACAATAATTTTTTTGGCTGTTTAGGGCTTAGGTTCCATCTTGCTGAAACTATTTTCTCTCAATGAAGAGCCGTTGGGCTCCAAAAAGAGTCTTTCAATCATTTCGCAGTAAGAAGGTGGGTTGAAAAAGCTCGAAATTGCAATTTTGAAAGGAAGGGGATAATTCTCACTGCCAATACAGCATATCAATTCGAAATTTTTATCAAATAAATGGTAAACGCTCGGGAATACTCGTGGGCAAAATTTGAGCGAAATCGGTGCAGGGTAAACCTGTTCAAATTAGCAATCAAAATCGTAAAGGAGAAATAAAATCACCCTGTAGAATACAGTGCCTAGTGAGCTTTCACGACGAAGCTACCAAAGTTTAGGCTTTCGCCTCGTCAGGGCTGACGTTACTTCCAGCCAATAATTACCGTTTTATGATTGTTCGGTGCAGTGCAGTCGCCATGACCTTCTTTTGTACAGCATCTGGGTGGAAATTGCTTATCTTTGTTCTCCGGATAATCATTCTTCCAACGACTTTCATTGAATTCGCCTTGCGTGCTGTTCACGCCGCAACACTTAAGCTGAAATGTCGGCAGACATGGCATAAATACACCCACAACTTACGAATGTTCTACAGTATTACGCGGTTCAGTATTTTGAGTGAAGAACATTCGCACGTTACATTATTCATGACTCTATCCCACGCTTGCGTCCATGGGTCTTGCGTTGTGGTGTTCGTTAGATAGTTGTATTCCTTCAAGGACTTTTGCATCGACTTCTTCACCTCTCCTTCAACCTAAAAGTGCAATGATTTTGGTTATTTACACGAATAAAGGCAATTAGTACCGGCATGCATGACAGCAAGATATACTGGAACAGTACTGAAGAAGTGTTCAGCTCACCTTTTCTCTGTTGACAGCCGCATAAATGACCACGGCAACCTCGACTGCCAGCATTGCCAGTAGAATCAGCGCGTACTAAACCCAAACCTTAAAATAGTATTTTTTCCCGGCAATGAGTTGTTCTTTTTCATACCACGATAAGGTAGCATCTGTTTTCCTGTACGGCTCCACAGCAGCCGAAGAAGGCGATGACCAGGATGGTGACACCGACTACCATTAAAACAATGGCAAGAGCACGGATAGTGTTGGGATGCCCCTTCAGGTGTTCGATCTCCTCCCTATCCTTCTCATTCGTGACTTTCAACTTATCTGCTGCATCCAGAAAACGGGACACCGCACCTTTGTCAACCACCAAATAGATCCCAATTCCAATAAACACCAAGGCCGAAATCTAAAAGGACACAGCCAAGTTCAGCAATAATTCAATAAAACCATTACGTACTTTGGCTCAAAATTGAGGGTTTTTATTCAGTATTGGAGAAAATCTATGAAATTTTTACAAAACTTCAGCTAAATTTTTCAACTTCTGTTGACCGCTGGTCATGCAGAATAGCAGACTGCTTCTACCACGTGTTTCAAAACTATAGCAAATATATTTTTAGACCATTATTCTCAATTTTCCCTCGTACTGCGAAAGTCTTCCATCAGTCTCGACATAAATGATGGGGGGGGGGGGGGCCGCCTCAATTTTTAGACCCTCAAATTTCGAGCCATTTCATGAACATGAAGCTGCCATTGACCTTGAGCAAGAAACATTCCCTGGCGATCAAAATGCCACACCTGTACCTATATTTTAGAACACCCTATACTAATTCGTATCTTACCTTACATAAAAAAATATAGCGTGTGTGTAGTCGGCTTACCACAAAGATCAAGTTGAATGCAAAAAGCACAAGTTTTAGAAGTTTGGCCCCACACCCGATCGACATCTTTCTTCGATATCTTTGATTTTTTCGTCTTCTTTCGGAACGAACAAGTGCTATCGGCTATGCTGAAAGAAACCAAAAATAGCCCAGTTTGTTTGTTTTTACGCCGTTTGGACACTGCTTATATTGACGCGACACGTAAGTACTCAGACAGACAAAAGTAGAAAAGCTGGCACACTGAATAATAGCTAGCAGATTCCAGCAGTACGGTACATAATGTACGTACGTACACTAGAAGACGAGCGACATGTGCGAGGTTTTGGAGGGTCTTTTTTGTTTCAGTGCAATAGAGGCAATGTCACCACAGACTCGGAAAGGTAGCGTAGTCGAGGAGTACATTGGCAGACACAGTAGTGATAATAAATAAATATAGGGTACGCGCAGAAGGAATAAATAGGGCTATATTTCTGCTCAAGCTCGACGAATATTGCTGTTGCTGTACGGGAGGGATATGGAGTATTGTATTGTGGTCGGTTGTGATGGAGAGTCATGTGGGCAAGGCAAGGTACACTCGGTTCCAATAACGCATTACGTAATTGTGCAAATCGTTGCCATGAGCAACATAGCATCAACAGAGCAGCGAGCTTTATCCTATCAAGCATACATAGTTTATATTAAAATCAAGCGCAAAAAGCTGCTCAAGAAGGAAGCTACGTACAATATGTACAATGTACATACGTACGTAATGTACAGGGTGTCTCATAATAAACCGAACACCTTTCCGTGCCTGTAACTCAGGAACCACATGTTAGATTTTCATGCGGTTTTTTTGTATTTTGTAGCCAAGGCTTCAACTTAGATGTGAACAAAATCTTAGCTTCCTAGGCCCAGTGGAAGCTGCTCAAACAGCTTCTTTCTCTGGCGGTCAAATACGAGGGTTTTTCGAGCTGGTAATGCCGATTTAGGGGTAATTCCGTTCATGGTCCATGATAAAATTAGCCTTGTAATGAAGAAAGATGTCCCAAAATGCTAGGAAATGTGTATGTCATGCATTATCCCCAGTGCCAGCATAGCAAATGCGTGAAACAGGGTATCTTGAAAAACTAAGACCGATATTTTCTCCATACTAAAGAAAAACGTCGATTTCGAGCTTCGAGAGTCAAACCATCGTAATTTCTGAAGTACGTGGACCAGGTAGAGTAGCTGAAATTTTGTACACATCTAAGTTGAAGCCTTGGCTACTAAATGCAAGAAACCGCATAAAAATCTAACGTGTGGTTCCAGAGTTACATGCACGAAAAAGTGTTCGGTTTATTTTGAGACACTCTGTATGTACCATCTTCTATGTCTACTGTATGTGTATATGTACGTACGTACGTGTTATTAGCGCGGTCTCGGCTTGGTCGAAATCGTGGTAGAATGGCGAGCGGCAGCGTTTGTGCGTTTGTTTGTCTCGGTTACCGGGACAGCAACACCGGCGGTTCAGCGGGATATGAGGAGGTTGACAACAAAAAAAACCTCCGCAGAAGGAAAGCATGAAATTGGCATTCTGCATGGAGGAGACAGACAGGAGCAGCGGCTTTTTTGGCGATATCCGAAAAAAGCTGCTCTTCAGCTTCTTCCTTGATACGCTCATGCGCAGCAAGGTTGGCATCAAATAGCAGGCGAAAGTGGTAAGTATTAGTACAAGTACTGTACTGTACTTGTATTGATTTTAGGATAGAGGCTTACGACCACCTTCCGGAGTTCCTTTGAGGCTGGAAAAGAGCTGCTGTGGCTTGAGGAGACAAGCGTACCAGTACATCACGTCAGTAGTTTGACTTCGATCGACTTGTTTCGAAGGGCAGCTAGCATCAGCTAATAATAGATCACACACAAGCACGCATGAGACTTCGTTTGGCACTCTTCGCTATTTTCAGAACGAGAGTTTCGTTTCGTACACGACAACTGTCTGGTGGCTCGAGGCAAACGTGATTTGTAGTTTCTCATTATCTTCTGATTGCTCACAACACAACACATAAACTCGCACACGTAACATAAGTGTCAGCTTATCTATGACTGCTTCCTTGGCTATCTTGAGCAGAAGCCGCCGAGTGCCCGCTTGGCGTAAAGCACAGTCTGCAAACATTGTATAGGTACGGATAATACACAGGAAGCAAATCTGCGAATAAGACGGTAGGAGCGCAACAAAAATTGCCAAGGACTACTAGAAGCTTATAAGCTTATACTTTCTTTCAAGGTGTCCATGAAAAATTGCAAAAGGAAAAAATGAGGCAGGGTATGCAAGACGTGCAAGTCAGAGAGAAAAAGAAAAGTCGAAACTCGAAGTCGAACAAAAGAAGAAGGCGTGGATGGAGAGGGAGACGAACGAATTGAATGGAAAGGAAAGGAAAGTTCAAGGAACCCAATGTTGCATTCTTGGCTTTGACTGACCACTCGTCTCTGAGTTACGATTGGGATGAATGAGAGAGAGGCTGCACCTTCTGCTCCCGTACCTGTTAGTTCATCTTCTGCTGTCGCTGAATGCTCATCTTCGCTCTACCAGGTGCCATCTTTTTCCAGCGACGGAAACCTCAATTTGGTGTTTGCTGCGCCCTGTTCAGCGGTAAACATGGTACGACAGGAGATGTTGAGCGCAGCAAAGGATATGTTGGGCCATCAGAATCAGCAATCCTCGACTCTTGCTCAGCCATCTTCAACGGCTACTGCTACAGTCGTTTGTGCAACATGCGGCAAGTTGTTCAGTCACAGCAGCAGTCTGCAAGCGCATCGAGTGTACGGATGTCGGGAACCAAGCAAAAGTGTGGCGAGCAAGAACAAAAGAGAAAGACTGACTCACTCTAGCAGAAAGGATGATGACGTTTTGCCGGCTGCTGCGTCCTGGTCATCTGAAGGGACGGAAGAAGCCAAAAGACAAGCAGCAGAGGCCAACGAATTGGACGTATGCTCCACTGATTCTTCCGGTATACTCTCAGTGGACATGCTACTCGATCTGAACAGCGCGGAAGCGTTGGAGAAGAATGATAAAAACCTTGTTGTGAACGGTATGGGGAAAGAGGTGGAAGATGGGATGAATTTACATGGTACTAGCCAGCCTGCGGACGGTAGGAGAGATGTGCTCACTCCTGCCCCCAATACTGTTGAGGAGGAGAAAGAAGGAGAGACAGTGCTGGAGAGATTACGGGCAGATGCGAGTAGGACGTGGAAGGATGTGGAGCAGGGGGGAGGCGGGCGCAAGCGTTCCACAATGACGCAGCCGGTCTTCTGCTGTGTCCCGTGCAAGAAATCGACTTGCGTGTCGAAGCCCGACCAACTGAAGGTGGATGTGGGCATCACGATGGCCGCCGCTCGCTTCCTCATCTCTTCGGACAGTGAAGCGCTGAAGAATCTCTTCAAGTACACTTGCTCGATTTGTCAGCTCAGATTCAGGCACATGAACAGGTGAGAATAAGCAGAATATACTAACATATGTAGGTACTATGTAGGATACAATTATAGTCGGTCCACTGAGAGAATGCGGAATTATAATGGAAAGGCATTGGCCTACGCATTTTGTGCGTAAACGTCGTTATTTCTCTCGACGTCAGCAGGTGACACCGAAAACGCTCCCTTATCCTTTGAGAATGCGGAGGTTTTGGCACAAAGTTACTTTGTATGCAATACTGTAGCACAAATTACATGGAATTGTGAATTGTCCATACATTCCAGGCGAAAAGTCTATTCCAAATCTTCGCTTTCGCTTTTTCTTATTTATGGCCCTACGGTGGTACACAACTGAGCCTCCTTTTATGAGGATGTAGATGTAGGTACCACGTAAATGAGTGGTAAGCTTCTGGAGGAAGATGCCTGAAATGCTTGGAGTGAGGCGACTCGACCCCATTTTTGGTGTTGTGGTACGGCCATAAATTTGTGGCCCAGTTGTGTACCACCGTCCACAAACTTTACAGCTACTCCCGTACGGCCAGTGTTTGTTTGTTCTGCAGCTGGCGTTTCCATATGAAGGAGTATCATTCGGAAGTGATTCTGGGCTTTTCTTGCTCTCGCTGCGCCGGCGCCTCATACTACGATCAAATCTCCCTCGATATCCACCAGACTTTTCATACTGCCACAAAACGAATGGTGAAACCCAAGGACGGAGGCGGAGAGAGTGGGAGGAGATATCGGTGCGGCAAGTGCGAACACGCATGGTATGCTAGCATGCAAGCGCTGAAATTGCATTGCAAGCTGCGACACGAAGGCGTGCTCTCCATGCTCTTGCCAGGCTGCTCACAGTCGTCTGGGGCCTTTGTAGAAGAACAGGATGGAAGCAATGCCCTGACTGTGGACGAAACGAAAAGAGAAGCTTCTGCGGCTGTTGATAAGATGATCCAGCCCAGAGTTATGCAGCCAAAGAGAGAGCGGCAATTCCCCTGCAGGACGTGTCCCGATCTCTCGTTCTACAGATCAGATCACTTGACAGTTCATCGCAGGAAGAAGCACGGCGACAACCGAAAGCATCGCGTGTACATGGCCGCGGAACAACTCAAGGTGTCACCGAACAAATCCCGTTCTATTCTTGGTAGGAAGAGGAAAGGGAGGCAGTTTGTTCAGCAGCGAGAAACGAGGTACGGATGCACGGAATGCGAAGACGCCCCATCCTTCGCCAATCAGTACAGCTTTACGCGTCATCGCAGAACCTTCCACAGTGATGAGCGCAGTCCAGCTGAGTATGAAGCTGATCAAAGGAAAGAAAGAGCGAAGAAAAGTGCGAGAAGGAAAGAAGAAGAAGAAGCTAAGTATGAAGCTGATCAAAGGAAGGAAAGAGCGAAGAACAGTGCGAGAAGGAAAGAGGAAGAGAAGACTGGAAGAAAAAGGGCAGAGGAGAAGACAGGTTGCGCTTACGTCGGATGCGCTCGATCATTCATCTCGTATCGGGCCATGAATCTGCACTTCACTCAGGCCCATCTGAACTGTCATAAATGTCCAAAGAGTCTCTCGGGCGTCAGTGATTACATGATGCATCTGCTGGTGAAGCATCAGATTGGCCCGCAAGAGACGTAGTAGCTGCGTGACCGTGGATACAGTACAGAATACAGTAAACTACTGTATAGTTTACATACTTACTTGTGTACGTACGTACGTACCATGAAACATTGGATTTCAGGGTACTACGTAGGAAGGAAGTAGTAGGCAAACAGTACGTAATGTTACGTAGTAGTTCTTGTACACTAGTAGTATACTGATGTGCATGATTTTGTTTCTCCAATAGTTTTTTTACCTAACTCTGACGTTTTATAGGTTGGAAAAAAGTGACACCGACAAGAATTTTTACATGCTATTTCGCACATTTGAAGCAAAAAGGGTACGGTAGCGCAAATTGGTCGCAAAGCAAGACTAGATTGGTTATACTTGTTCTTGTGTAAATTCTTTCCTAAGGTACGCTCAGTGTGCCTTTGGCAATATCTGGTTTGGGACTCGATTCGCTTCCAATTAGAATTGACACCTCAGCACTGGATAGTAGTAATATTGTCGGGCTGTTGTGTGAAGTTTTTCAATGCCATGCATGATTGTTGTGAAGGTTGGTTCATTGAATTCTTTGACTACACTTCTTGCTGTGGCGGGTTTTGCTCTTCCAGGGTGCTCGCGCATAATCGAAATACTCGAAATACTCGGATGATACTCGAATTTGGTGTACATACTACTCGAAATACTCGGATGATACTCGAATTTGATCTTGCGTGAAAGTGCATGGACCGCACTGAATTTTGAGTACCGAGAGAGAGAATCCGTAAAATTTTCTGAGTACGTTTCCATCATTTTGAGACAGAGACACTGCAAAAATTTCTCGCCTTCGGCGAGTGTTAGTGCTGCTTTTACTGATATTTTATGGTATCCGCACAGCCAACTTCAATTTTCCAGTGTTTTTTTGCTTTCTGATCAGGTTTCGTGATTCAAAATTTTCCCACCTTTGAGAAGATTCTTCATTGATAATTTTTGTATCAGTACGTCGTAGTGATTTTTTGGCTACCTATTGATGGCCTGTTCACAACGGATTCTTAACGCCGACTTTGACGCTGCGTAGCCGCCGGCGCCAACGCGAACGTGACGTTCAACGCAATTATGGAAAGCTATGCAAATCTTTATTTTACTCCAATAATAATGCCGGCATAGATAGATATGATGATGCTGTTTGGTACGTACGTACATATTCGATCAAGTTTACGCCGATATTTGCTACTTTTATCTGCGATCGCTAATATCTGCATTGAACCTCGATATCTGTGTTGGCGTCGAACGTCGATATCTGCGTTGGCATCGAACGTCGATATCTGTTTTGGCGTCGAACGTCGATATCTGCATTGGCATCGAACGTCGATATCTGCGTGGCTTTCCCGTTGACGCCAGCGGCGACCGTCAACGTCGGCTTTCAGCGTCCGTTGTGAACGGGCCATGACAAAGCGGTAGCTGTCTCCTGAATGAACAGCGCATGCCATGCATGCGGCTACATCTGATGAGAGAAGCGGAAGCACAGTGCTGAAGAGATAGAGCGTGAAGAGAGGAGGCGTTTGGTGTGAGCTGGGTGCGAGTGGCCTGGCTTGTCGTGTCTGCTTGCATCCTGGTACTAACGGTATGTATCTGTGTGTGTGTACTTTATGTACTAGGTATTTACTGGGCCAGTGCGACATTAGTAGACGCAAAAATTGTATACTGCTGACTGATACTGAAGCTGCAAATGTATGCAGTATGTATCTGCATTTATTTTTATGCAGTGATGATGGTTGGCGGGTGGGTAATGGTATGTACGTACGTGTACATACAATAGTGCGCTACACACGGAGCGAGTAAACTCACGGGGAATTCCCCGTACGTATGCGATGAAGCATAGGGAGGCCAGTGAATTCACCGAGAGTTTGAAACTTACCGTCGTGTGAACACGTGAGAAAAATTTTGCGCTTGGGAGCAAGTGAGAATACTCCACACAAAAAATAAAACTCGAAGTTCAAACTCACCGTCGAATTCACCGTGAGTTTACTCACCACGTGTGTAGCCCACTAATGATTCTGGTATGTATCCTGGAGGACTCTTGACATTGCTTGAGAGATGAAAGCTCTGCCTTTATGTGTGAACGTGCGGAAATGAGTGTGAAAGTGTGTGGGTGAACAAAATATAGGCTTAAACTGGTACTCGAAAATCATGCTTGTGGGTACTCGAAATACTCGAATGATACTCGAATTGCGTTTCATACTCTGCGCGAGCACCCTGTCTTCTGTCATTCATGAGCGTACAGAAAATCGAAACTTCGACGTCGATGCTGCAGCGAAGAATGGAGCAGTAATGTCGCATACATACGTATGCTATATTCTCTACGGCAACAATGCACCATAAAGTGAGGAGAAGCACTAAAATACGTGTATGTGATTGTGTGTGCATGCGTACAATTTACTTACGTAAAAGGTACAGTAGGTACCTACCTACTGTACTAGTTTTCTTTACGCTCGCTTCGAGCCCGAGCCCACCATTTTATTTATTATTATCGCCGTTCTTTTCAACTCGTTTCTTAGATATGAATATGAGTGCGTCTCCTTCCAGAACAATCGCGACAACAGTGTGCTAAGGTGATAAAGATTCAACGCAGACGGTCCTATTCATAGTGAATTTACGTTTTGGTACAGTATGCGGCAGCGCCCGCTTTTCTTTCTTCAATCACGGCCTGGTTTCGATCGACATGCAAAAACGAACGTAATTTTCTGCTTTTTTTATCGTCGGCGGATGTCCGCTTTATGTTCTGAAGCGAAATGGCGGATGATGTTCTGGAAAAAAATCAAAGCCAACTTATTTGACGTCAACTGCACGAGACCAGCCTGAAGTGCGTCTTCTTGGCCACGTACGTACGTACGTATGCACATCTAGACTCAGCGCCAGGCTAGCTATGGCATTGTGAAGAGCTTTCGGAACGGCTTTGCAGAAGCTGCTGAAATTTTTACACAACTTCTGAACCAAGCTTCCCCTTTCCTCTTTTGCCCGGCAAAAATATATAGGTACCAACAAAGAAAAGCTGCCTATTATATTATTGCACTCACTAACTTTCAGCGAACTGCCGTGTTGTATAATACACACACGTGGCCACATCGTACAATCATCTTGTCCTGAGTTGGCGTGTGAATACTGCGGACTGCCATGTGGTATGAAACTATAAGCTCTCAATTGAAGGCCACATTCTAAACTGTATGTACTGTGCGCTGTTGCATGCCTGCCATATTTACGTACGCACAGGTACATAATGTACAATAACACGTTGACTGTACATTTACGTGCGTGTTCTGATGCGGCAGCGCCTGCTTCTACAATAGTAGCTGCCTCCATTCTCTCACCCTGGTGCAGAGCGATAGATAGATGCGCGACATGATGGAGCACTCGAAAGTGGTAATCCAGCCTTTTACTCCCACCGTCGCTCGCGGATAATCGCAGGAAGGATGGGAGCAAAATGCATGCACCGCTCTGCAATAAATGTCGTCAAATCGAAGCCCGTAATGCTATTTTCCATCCGACCAGCAAGCAGGTGCTATAGTCGGTATTCTGTCTGGTTCTGTTCGGCGATCGTATTGTACCGCGACGCCTACGCGTTGAACTGAAGCCCCCAGTGCACTTTTGTCATACCATGCAAGCGCTTTTATCGCTACGGAAAATATGGGAAGCCTAACAATGCGAGCTTCGTCACCTTCGATTTCGAACCATCAGACCCTTTTACCAGCTATTACTAGCTAAACGTACGTAAATGCGAGCTTCGTCACCTTCCAACCATCACCATTTTACCAGCTATTGCTACGTAAACCTGCAGCTGCTGTTAAGCGGGCGACGCGGGATTTCCTAAAATTTTCATCTCACTTCCTCCACTGAAATACGTACTGTCATATCCGTATATATACTACTGCTTCTCCTTATCATCACCATCATGTGCTGCGTACTTCAAGGGTACTTCAGCGGTCACAATATCCGCCTGTTTTGCGCAACCATTAGCGTGGCCTTTGGTGCCGGTTTCCTCATCTATAGCACATACGTCACCAACAACGTGCAGGTAATGATTGCCGTTATGTTACAATACGAACGGCTGTGGCATGGCATCCATCCAGTATAAAATAGGAGATCCTTGAAGCTTTCTTTCTCTGCAGGTGGTTGGTGAACGATGGCTGAATCAGTCTTTCCATGAAATTCACGGTGAGTACCCAACGCCAGATAAGCTTGCCATGCTTTGGGCAGCTGTCATCGCCTCCAAAGAAGTGGGCAAAATCTTCGGGACGTTGCTGATTCCTTGGGTGGCAGAACGGCTTGGTCGACGGGGCGGATTGATGGCGAACAACTTTGTGATTCTGCTCGGGAGCTTTCTCTGCTACGAAAGCCTCAACTGGCCCTACTACACTATCTTGGTCGGTCGCTTTCTGCTAGGCATCAGCATGATCTGTGGGGTGGGCTTGGCCAGCCTCTTCCTCATAGAAGTGGCGCCTTTGCAATGCCGAGGAAGCAGCGGCGCTCTGATACAAATCTTTCGCGGGTTCGGAGGCACGATGGGTATGGTGCTGACTTTGCCGGAGCTACTTGGCACTCCTGAGCTGTGGACGGTTGCCTTGGCTATGCCCGCCTTTCCCGTTCTACTTCAGTTTGCCGTCCTTCTCTTCAGCATGGAGTCTCCGAGACACCTGTTTATCACGGCAGAGGACACGGTGAAGGCTGCAGCGGCCATCAAGTTCTATCAAGGCTCCAGCCGAGTGATTCCTGCTCTGGAGGATCTGCGTAAGGAGAAAGCGCGCATCCAGCAGCAGACCAGAGTGGGCTGCGACCAGCTGGTCAAGACGCCGGACTTCTGGCGTCCCTTCCTGTTGACGGCGCTGGCGCTGACCAATCGCAGTTTGGCTGGCATCCTGCTGGTACAATCCTATTCCACCGACATGTTCATCGCGGCTGGATTGGAGCATCACACGGCCGCCTACAGCACAGTTGCCCTGGGTATCTGCCACCTCATCTCCGCTATCCTCGTCACGTTCACCGTGGAGAAATACGGCCGTCGACCTCTGCTGCTGTACGCCAATGTCGGTTGCCTCCTCTCGCTGGGCTTGGTGGCCGTTTTCACCGGTCGTGCCACCTCTCACTCTTTCTCCAGCTACATGACCGTCTTTTTCATGGCTGTATTCATGCTTATTTACCCGGTGGTGGCCAGCGTGAGCAATGTGGTGGCCTCGGAGATTTGTCATCAGAAGATCCGCTCCTACGCTTTCACTGTCGGCCTTCTCTGCTACAGCCTGGTCGGTTTCGTGTCCACCTTCGCCTATCCTGTGCTCAAGAAGTCCCTGGGCCTCAGCTGGAGCTATGTGCCCTTCTGCATCTGTCTAGTCTTCACCATCATCGTCTATGCAATATGGCTACCGGAGACCAAAGGACAAACGTTCGAACAGTTGGCTTTCAGCAGCAGTAGCAGCAATACCATCGGAAAAGGAGGCAAGGAAATGACTGAGGATGAGGAGCCGTTGCTCAACGCTAATGGGGACGCAACTACTACTTCGCCTTCTTCCACAGAAGACCTGCTCAATGGTGCGCTCATTGGAAAGGATACGGAGCAGCTGATCAACAAAGAACACGATGCGCTTGTAATCATTGAGAACGGTCTTACAACCACCACGGCTCATCGAAACGGGTTCAACAGACATGGATGATTGTGTATAGTAGTATAATGTTTATGTGGGGGTAGTATTAGTACAGTATTTCTGAAAGTCAATCCGGTCTGGTCATCAGGCAAAAGCTTTACTGCGGATAAAACTCCGCTTCTAATTTTGTCGTTCCGGGTAAAGTGACGTTGTGGGATGGTATTATTGATAAACATGGCAAGATGTGCCTATGTTGTGTACATACACGTGGTAAGTAAGTACCGCATCATTGCTGTACGTTATGGTGTACATAACTCTTTCTGTACATACGTATCCATACAAATATGCGTAATATCGTGT